>JADRCD010216434.1:0-12991 GCA_019843815.1 Montemys delectorum
GTGTGTGTGTGTGTGTGTGTGTGTGTGTGTGTGTGTGTATGTATGTATGTAGAGTTCAGAGGACAGCCTTCTGGAACCAATTCTTTCCTTCTACTATGTGTCCTTGGGGATTGAACTCTCATGGCCAGGCCTGGGCAGCAAGCACCTTTACCAACAGAGCCATCTCACTAACCTAGGTTCTCATAAAATAGTCATATAAGATAGCAAAGTAACAGAGACTATACTACTGGGTAACTATTTCCAAGAACTTAAGTTGAAATGGTAACTAAAGATTAGGAAGAACAAATACTTACATACACTTTCATATATACTAGACTTTGTCCCCATCTCCACCTTGAAGGATTATCCAATATAAATCTGTTGAAGTTGGAACTATTACTAAAAATGAGAAATTGAGGCACAAAGATTTTTTTTTTGTTTGTTTGCTTACTTCTGTTTTTTTGAGATAGGATTTCTCCATGTAACTGTGGCTGTCCTGTGAATCACTCTGTAGCCCAGACTGGCTTCAGACTCAGAGATCTGCTTGCCTCTGCCTCCTGAGTACTGGGATTAAAGGTGTGCCTCCCTATACTTGCTGATGTTTTCAATTTACATAAAGTCACAAAGCTGGGAAATGAGCTGTGGGATCTGAGCCTCCACAGGCCTCCATGTGCGGTTGCTTGTGGGCACGCTCTTCTGCCTGTCAAACTGCCCCTAGGATCCTCTCCTCCTTCTAACACTTAACCAAGAAGTGCCAATGACATCACATGTGAAGTGGCCTGGACTCTTTCATGTAAAGCACCTTGATGTTGTCAGCTTTCCTCTTACTTCAACTCGTCTTCCTTTGAGCTTAAACGTTTCCCTTTTATCGATACATCCCTTGTTTTTGATCTCTTTCCTCAGGGAGTTCCTATTTTGAGTCTCTTTTATTCTTGTTGTTGTTGCAGGACTTTCCAAGTCCCAATCTTGAGTGGATATTATATCGAAAAGGTTTTCTGCAGTAATGACAATGAAACCAAATGGAAAGTGTCTGCGATAGTTTATATTTATTGATTGTGAATTTGACTCCATGCAGACCAGCCTTGAATATATCTGTGAGGGATTATCTTGAGTAAATTACCTGAAGTGGGAAGATTCACCCTAAATATGGGCCCTAGACGTCAGAAAAAGGAGAGCATGAGATGAACACCCTCACTCTGCAATGTGACCAGCCCCCTCAACTCTGCCATCATCACTTCCCACCATAATGGACTGTGCTCCCTCAAACCATAAGCCCTTCCTCCAATAAGTTTGTCTTTGACAGGCATTTGGCCATCATAAATAGAACAGTAACTAAAACAGTTCCATGACTACTATCAACCTATTGATTTCAGTATTCAGGTCTAAGACAGTTTCAAGGTTGGTGAGTTCTACCATTAACAATATACTAAAGGCCCCAAGCTTCTTGTGTTTTTCAATTTAGCATGTTTTCTGCAAGCTAGCATTCAGGATCGCAACATGGCTGCCACTCTTCCAGACATGAGACCTCCACCCTGCCCTACATTTTTGAGGAATAGACAGCTTGCCATTGCCCGTCTTAAGTCACTCCAATCCCATCACTAGCAGAGGAGAAAAGGCACTAGGATTGGCTTCAGCTACAGCATCAAAAGCTCTAGGTTTTCTGAGGCTTCAGGTCAGCCACAATGCTTACAGTACATCATCTATCCAGGAGGAGCCTCACCCGTGTGCCCAGTGCTGTAGAGATACTGCCATCTTCTGTGAATTCTAAGACTGGAAACAGATCCAAGAATCAGGCCTTTGAGAAAGTCATGGCAGTTGGAAAACCTTACTCATAAGTGTAGTAAAATGAAGACAGATAAGAAAGACTCAGTTTTGGATAGCAGGCTGGTGTAAATCAAAAGATGATGGCTAGGATTCTGGTTCACTCAGTGTCAGCATAAACTGGCACACACTCTTTGGAAAATCCAAATCCCTCTAGCAATGCCGCTTCACGCCATTCATCTTACAGAAATCTGACCACAAACATCTCATGTATATGAATGTTTATGATAGCACCACCTTGATAAAAACTAGAAACAACATAAATATTCATCAATAGTTAACTGATGAAATGGCAGTGCACTGATTACACAACAGTTTGAGAAACAGTAAGATACTGCCACACGAAAGATGTACTAGTAAGCCCATAAGCAGACTTCATGGTAATAGTATAGGATGGTCTCACTGCTTTAAAAGTTGTATTGTAATAGTCTAATATGTGGGTCATGGTATATTAGAAAATATCATTGATAAATACTAGGGAACTTTGATCCTCTAAGTTTTGTGTACCTTTAACAATTAAACTGGTAAATATATGCTATTTTAATGACAATTCTATGGTTCTGAAAAGAGCATAAATGTTCCCTTCTGCTCTACAGTAATGGCATCAATAGTAACTAGTGGTTATTATTAAGTGGACACACTATGTAAATACCAGATGCATTATAACACACTGGCTTTGTGCAAGTGCAAGCCATGTCATGTTAGAGCTGTGTACCAGAAAGAGTCTACACATAGCTCTAGAAGCAATAGGTTTCTTTTCTCTTTTTCTTTTTTTCCTATTTTATTGAGACAGAGTCTCTGATAATGCCCAGGCTGGCATTGGGCTCATAGTCTTTGCACCTGTACCTTCTGAGTTCTGGAATTAGAGGTATGTGTCACCACACCTGGCTTAGGTAAAGTGTTCTGAAAAGAAAGTTTTGCAAAAAGTCTACATACTCTTATAACACAAATTTAAATTCAGAATTATGATAGTAAAAAAAAAGAACCCTGAAATTCCTCCCCTCATTCATTTATACTTCTTAGGGTATAGAATATTACTGATGTGGCATGTGCATTTCTACTCACATACATGAATGCACATGGCTTGAATTTACTTATAACTACATAAACAAACATATTTATACCATCCATATGCATGTTCAAAACATGCACCTACTTACCCACACAAACACACACACACACATACCATATATTGTTTTATATTGTGTCGTTACCTAAAAATATAGCACAGATAATTTTCTAGGCCTGGTAAGTTTAAGTTAGAAAATGTCTTTGTTTCATTCCTGTCATTGTGATAAAATACCCTAAGTCAAACAACTCAGGGGAGAAAGGATTTATTACAGTTTACAAGTACAGGTTAGACTGCATCTCGGCGTGGAAAACAAAGTGGCAAGAACTTGAAACAGTCATAGTATATTCAGAGTCAAGAGAAGAGAAGGACAAATTCATACATGCTTATTCGTGCTTAACTTACATTCTCCACTCTTCCATCGCTCAGAATCCCCTGCCTAGAGAATGGTGCCACCCAGCCTGGACAGATCTTGGTTAATATAATCAATATAATCCTATCCATAGGCACGTCCATTTACCAAACTGATCTAGACAATCCCTCATTGACACAAACAGTTCTACATTGTGTCAAGTTGACATTTAAGCTAATCATCACACAAGAGGACTACCACTTAACTTACTGACTTGCTAATAATGAGACAATAACTACCTATACCCAAATAAATATCTGGTCAGGGGTGACATACCTTGCATTTTGGTTGCATACAAGTAAATTGTCCTACAAAAAGATAGTAAGAATTTATCAAACTAAGTATTTATTTTTTATTCTCAGAAATATCTCCATTAGTTATGAGAGAAGAGAGACTTTCACTTCCAGAATGCTTTTCCTTCTATATTTTGTTTATTTTGTAAGGTAGAACTTTTGGTTCATGTTAGGATATCACTCTAAGCAGTCATTTATATCCTTCCATTTAAATTCAACAGTGTTTGTCTGAGTATGACATGGGTCAAGCCCAGGGGCTTGTGTATGCTAGGTGAGTAACCGTATCGTTGAGACACATCCAAGTAGTATGTCATTAGGTGTACACTGGCCCGGAATTCACCCTGTAGTCTAAGCTGACCTCAAACTCATGACTCTCCCATCTGAGTCTCCCAACTGCTGGGAGGACAGGTTCACACCTGCACATCTTACTTGACAATAGTATTTTGAGATATTGCAGCCACATGCTAGAAGAGCACACTAGTGTCCAAGGGGTTGGTTAGCCATGTACTCTGGGTAGCAAAGGGAGTAAGAAATGAGGCACAGGGTTGAAAGTGTGCTGTCTATCAGCCTTGGCTCCCACAAGATGTGTGAATCTTGCGTAAAGGAAACAGATGATGCTCGTCGTATTGAAAAGTCTATTAGAACAGACTGGTGTCATTTAGTTCCTGCAGATAATGAAGCTGTCGTCACTGAGGAAGGCACTGTGTTGTGTGGCCCCATGCTGCTTCCTCTCTTTTTCCTTGCAGTCCCTCAGGTCTGTGACTGCCTACCTTGATCTCAGGCAGGGGCAGGCTAAAGGCCAACCACCATGCCCTGTATTTAGTAGCTGGCTCTTTGCCTTGGCACCTGAAATTCAGTCAATATTATGTTCCAGGTTCACAGACAAGTAGATCAGCCAAGCTAGTAGGGGGTTCAGCACCCTGTAAGCCCTCTGCTCTTCTACTCCACACACTCTCCATACACTTTAAGCAGTGGAGATGGATGTCTCTCACCAAATTATCACTTGCTGAACTTCTGTAAACTTGACAGGCATTTCCTAAAGAATATTTCTGCAATGGACTCTAACCACTTTGGTGGTGGATTATTTCAGTTGGGCTGTATATAAGCTTAGAAGTGATGCTGACCAAGGATAAGAAGGCAAGCTCTATGCACAGTGGTGGCATCGGCTCATGGGTTTACACATGTACATGATGGTTGATCCTGACTGTCAGCTTGACTGTACAGAGAAGAAACTAGGAGATTGGTGAAGTATACCTCAGGGTGTATGTGTATGTGTGTGTGTGTGTGTGTGTGTGTGTGTGTGTGTGTGTGTATGTGTTCGTGTGCGTGTGCATGTGCATGCACGAGTGCACAAGGGCATTTCCAGAGGGATTTTGCTCAAGGGAGGAGACCTACGACAAATGTAGGAGACACCTTTCCAGAGGCTGAGGGCCAAGAGTAAAATCCAAAGGGAAAAGGAGAAGCCCAGCTACCCCAGGCATGTTCTCTATTTCCTGGTTGCCAGGAAGCAAACTGTTCTATCTGCCAGACCTCCCTACCACAATGGGCTTAAACAGTGAGCAGAAATAATTCTTTCCTATCTTAAGTTATTTATTTATTTATTTATTTATTTATTTATTTGGTTGTAATGGGAATCAAACCAACACAGCACACACATGCACACATGTATAAATACTTATTTCATATACATGTAGATTGTAAACATGCACAATTTATTTATTTATGCATTTAACATTTCCTATTGGCTGAGAGTAAAACAAAAATATAAAAGGAAAGAGAAAAAGGAAACAACACAAAATAGAAATATGATTTATTTAAAATATACATTATTCAAGTTATACTGTGGCAAACCTTTGCTGTTATTTACATGATCTTGAAAAAAAAATCACACTGCAAGCACCAACAAAGATACAAAAGGCACTGTCCAGACTCCAGAAATTGCCTCTCAAAAAACTGACTTCTAAAGTTTATTAAAGAAAAATATATTCACTAAAAAAAAAAAAAACTCCAAAAAGAATTTAACAGCCAAGTCTTATGAGCTTAGCTGGACCTATATTTGGCATCGTTCCCTTGAAAGTTTAATATATACAAACCCTACAGGAGAAAGTGCCCATGAATATCACAGGAGCTCAAGGCTGAGAGTCCAGAGAGCACTGGTATTAGTTTATTTATTAAAAATAAAGTATTCTTCTCTTTAGTAAATATTTGCAAAGCACCTACATTTCATTTGTTCCTGAGATTATGATTCTGTGGTTATTTGAGGTTGATGACTTAACAGTAACTTCTGGGATTGGCATCTCTTAATACTCTCTGTGCTTGCAGAATTAGAAAACACCTGCACACAGTCAAGAGTTAAGCAAAGCACATTTTAAATTAAACACTAAGGAAGACCAGGGATGAAAGGGTTGGGAGCAGGGGAGAGACTGAGTCACAGAGAGACGGACAGGGACAGAGAAATAGAGAAAGAGGGAGACTCACTTTTGCTTTTTACTCCTAAGAACCCAAGAAAATCAAACAAAACCAGGTCCTACTACCTTAAACTTTAGTGAAGATGAGAACGAGGAGAGAGGGGCTGATGGATAAGCAATGCCTGGCAAATGGTAAAAGACATCAAGGAAAGAAAGTGACTGTAACTGTCAACATCTGTCAGGAAAAGCAGGATACCGTCCAGAGCCCAACCACAGGCCCTGGCAGGAAATGACAGTCACTTGGCATGCAGAGCTAGTGAGGGTTGCAGGGCTGCCAGCCTCCTGCCTTGGGGTGGGCACAGAGGGCTATGGTCATGGGTGTGTTTCAAAACGGCCCTTGGGTGTCCCTACTCTCCCGCCTACTCTGTCCCCAACACACCCCTCTTATGAAATGATCATCAGAGAAACCACACAAATGTACCCTGTAGCACTTTGCACTGACTCATTATTTTCAATAAGGAAAAAGTTTACACATACATGCAAATATCAGTCCACAAGGCATTCTTCCAGAATGAGCCTTTCATAGCTTTCCAAAATACAAATAGTGCCCCGCCCTCTCCTGACAGAACTGCAGGAACTCTGCATCCTACCTTGTGCTAGTACTGGTCATCACAAATGGTCTCCTACCTGCTTCATCCCACAGCCACCGATGTGTTCAGCAAGCACACCCACAGGCTCCTTTGACAATTACTTTCTGGAGCTCACACCAGGTATGAGCACGGTTCCAGAGGACGGCAAGGTGTAGTTCCTACCTACCTCCCACTAGCGTCTGGCCTCTAAGGTACAAATGAGCAAATCTGTAGATTCATAAAGCCAGAAATGCTAACAGTTACAGAGAAAAATATCATGAGTACTGTAATGGCAATGGGTTTATTCTGGGTAGATGACATCTAACGATAGACCAGCAGGACATGAAGGCAAAAGAACATTGTGCACTGCTGGTTTGGGGGATTGAGGTTATAGGAAGAGAACACTACACGGAGTGAAGGCTTGGAAGTCGTACGGGGCTGGCAAGACAGCATCACTGAGAGGCGGATGGGACAGCATCAGGGGTAAGGCTGGGCCTTGGGTGGAGTTGGGAAGAGCATCATGGAAGTGCTCATCACAGGAGTCCTTGCGGGATAATAAAGGTTAGCTATTTCTTAGTGTCCCAACATGGCTGGGACAATGGCTGGGCAGGACAGTGGCTTGTTCTGATCTACTTTGAAATGGTCTCTCTGGAGGCAAGGTTGAGAGCAGGCTGTAGGGAAAGAGTGCCAGAAGAGACCCATCAGGAAGGTGCTGCACAGGTCCAAGTAAGACAGGAGGGGAGTGAGAAGGAAGTCTGGTGCAGAGCAGTGGGTTGAAGGTAGGGAGAATTGATGTTCACTGTGAAGGCAGAGCCAATTAGGTATGTGGCGGGACTGTGGAAGAGAAAGTTCCACCTGGCACCTGGAAGGATTTGGCTGCCATCTTCTACAGGGGAGCAGGTTTAGGCGTTGAAATGTGGGTAGCAAGTTTAAGATAAAAAAAAAAAATCATTCAAGGAGTGAAGGCAGCTCAAAATACACCCGAATTTTATCATCAAGGGCCAACCAACTGGAAAGCAAGCTCTGTGAGGGCAGGCACTTTTCTTTTTCTTACTGTTGTGTATCCACAATTTAGACTCAGGTTGAAGTGTGGTGGGTTCTTGGTAAGTACTTGCTGAATTAAGGAAAATATAATTTCTACACTGTGAGTCTGTGCATGCCCACACGCATGTGCATGCATACCTGAATGCACATGTGGAAGGCAGAAAACAAGACCAGCTGTTATTCTCAGATACTGACCATGTTAATTTGTTAAGACAAGGTTTCTCACTGGCCTGGACTTGCTAGGCTGGCTGGCCACTAAGCATCAGTGATATGCTCGTATCTACCTCCCCAGTTCTGGGATGATACTCTATGCCTGCTTTGCTGCTGCTGCTGCTGTGGCTATCTTGTTTCAGTGTAGGTTCTGGAGCCCCAACTCAGGTTCTGGAGCCTCCACTTGTGGCTTCAAGGTGAACACTTCACCGACTAAGCCATCTCATCAACCCCCATTTCTATACTTTCAATGGCTTCCCATCACACTGGGTGAAAATTCCAAAACAGTCAGGGAGCCTGCTGTCCTCCTTCCTCTGTGGGTTCCAAGGCTCAAACTCAGGTCACCAGGCTTATACAGCAAGTGCTCAAGCATAGCCATCTTTCTTGCTTTCCTTTTTTTTAAAGTAAAGGTTCTGTTCTCACTTAGATAATGAATATTTCATTGCATTTTAATGAGACAAACTAATTTTTGTAAAAAATATTTGCTGGCCATTACCTAAGGGCAGCATGGTATAGTGTACCCAGAGAGATGACAAGTGACAGGTGTCAGACTGGTCGCAAGTGGGAATCTAGGGTCTATTGTCCTCTGGAGTTGGGTTCAGGATTGGGAAAAATAGAGTTTAATGGCTCTGTTTAGAGATAAAATACAACAATGAGTTGTAGGCATATTAGCCTTTCCTGAATGACACAGGGCAACATCAGCATCAGGTCTTGAGCAACTTGACAGAAAGCTAAGCCATCAAATGATGTGATCCTGATGTTCCCAGACAGCTGTCAATTATCCCCTTTCCAGTGTTTATAAAGACTAAGTTCTCACTTGGGGCAGTGGGAGAAAGAGGGACAAGGCTTCTGTATGTTTTAGAAGCTCTAAAGGTTATATTATGCAGAAATATTGAGAGTCATGAATATCTGAAGACAATTATTCAACATGCATCCATCTATAATCCATCCATCCATCATCTATTTATTGCCCAGCCGACCAGCCCCATATCAACTTAGAACCAACCATCTGTCTATTCTCCATTTACTACCTACTTAAACACCTGCAAAAAAAGTAACAACGTTTCTTTTCTTTTTTTTTTTTTTTTAACTAGCTGTGCATTAAATTTTTACAATAATCTCAGAAACCCAGATCTTCCAGCGGGGTGAGGCTATCACTGTCCACATTTACAGCAGAAAAAGATTGAGCTTCAAAGACCTCAGCATGGCCAACAAAAACCGTGTGTGTATGTGTGTGTGTGTGTGTGTGTGTGTGTGTGTGCATGTACACATGTGTAAAGGCCAGAGGGCAACCTCACTTGGGTACTGTCCACCTTGAGTTTTGAGTGAAGGTTTCTCACTGGTGTACAACTCACCACTGGCTAGGATGGCTAGCCAGTGAGTCCCAGGGATTCACTTCTCCCTGCCTGCCTTCCCAGTGCTGAGATTATAAGTGCTTATACTACTATACAAAAGTTCCACTTCCTTTCTTTTCTCTTTTTTTCTTTTCTCTTCTTTTCTTCTTCTTTTTTTTCTTTCTTTTCATTAAAAAAAAAGTGGATTCTGGAATTTTACCCAGTTCCTCAAGCTTTCAAGGAAGCACTTTATTGACTGATCCATCTTCTCAAGCCAGAATTTGAACTCTTTTTTTTTTGTTGTTGTTGTTTTTGAGACAGGGTTTCTCTGTGTAGCCCTGGCTGTCCTGGAACTCACTCTGTAGACCAGGCTGGCCTCGAACTCAGAAATTTGCCTGCCTCTGCCTCCCAAGTGCTGGAATTAAAGGCATGTGCCACCACTGCCAGGAGAATTTGAACTCTTGAAGTCCCAGCCTCAGCTTTCCTTCCAGTTCATGCTGAATGGGTGAATAAGAAGACACTACTGGACCTGATTCGACCAATCAGATTATGATAGCTTATTTATCTTCCAGTAGCTGAAGAAGTGAGTGGGTGACCTGAGGCCTCATGATGAGTTGTTTGGAGGATTAGCATCTATTGGCTAATACAGTCATGAAACCAGCGAAGTGATTATGTGACAGCATCATGCTGGGCCAAAGACAGGCACATCATGCAGTAAAGCAGGAGTGTCCAGTGAGAGGTGTGTTCTACATATACCACAGAGAAGCTTACCTCTTGTAAGTCGTGATGGAACACACACTGTCGCTGGACTTTGGCTACTTTATGGGTTCTTCTTTCTTCTACCCTTCTCCACCCTTTTTCTTCCACTCTTTCAACTCCCTAACACTAGATAAGACAGAAAAAAGGATAGAGAGGAAAGGAAACAGATCCTTGAATAAAGCCAGGGGTTAGAAAGGGGGTAACATCATTAGACTATCTCCTTCTGATTAGGGGTGTCAAGTTCCTTGGGGCAAGTTTGATCTTCACCCTCAGGATATCTTGTGTTTTTCTTCTTTGCACATGACTACTTAACAAACCATGTCTAACAACCAACAACCATCAACAACCAACAATCCACACCACCTCTTGGGGCCCTACCACGTATATACCCTCTGAAGAGTCCCCAGAATCCCAAATTCACATGCTCTCAGAAACTATCTACAGAAGACAAAATCCCACCCCTGATAGCACACAAGGCAAATCATAGTCAGCTGCTGTGTCCGATCGGAAGCAGCCTGGGATTAAAGCACAGCTGGGATTAAAATGAAAATATACTTATTCTGTTTTTCTAAAGAAACCAAAATTCAAAAATTGTCACTATAACTAACTTTTACTGTAATTCTTTAGAACACTGAAAATCTGGGAAGGTTGCAATATCCCTTAATAAGAGATGGGTTTATTCTTCACAGGAGTCTGGATGTGATGGAACTTAGAGATGCATTCCAAAAATAGATTGAGAGAGAAATACAGGAGACTAATGATGCTCACATACAAGTTCGAGATAGATAGGACATAGTATAAATAGTATATATCATTTATAGATAAAAACAAATGGGACAAAATTATTGTTGCCTGTTCAATGTCTGGGTAAGGCATTTTCTGTGGAGATAAATTTCTCATTGTGTAACCCAATAGCCTTCAACTCATCGTGATCTTCCTGCCTTTGACTCCTGGGTGTAGGGATTACAAACACAAGCTTTCTCTTCACTGGGAATTGAACCCAGGACCTTGCAAATGCCGAGCTAGCGTTCTAGCAGTGCTGCTACGCCCTAGGTGGGACTAGTTCTTGGGAAAAGGGGAGGTACAAATTAGGCTTTGTCTAACTCTGTAACTGTATTACACCACAAAAAATGTTTGAGACCAATAATCTCCCTTAAAACAGAGTTGCCAATATCCATCTATATGCTTTTGTATCCTCCTCCCCCTTTTGACAGGAAGTCTAAGATAGCCCAGGCTACTTAAAAAAAAAAAAAAAAAAAAAAAGACAATTCACTATTCTTCTACTTCAGTCTCCCAAGTGCTCAGATTCCAGTTGTGTGCAACCACTTGGCTCCCTAAGATTGTTTTTCTTGCCTCCTGAATGCTAATATCATTTGTGTGAGGTGCCATAGCGTAGTGTAGGCCTCGCTCACACACAACTCAATATCTAGTAGTACAGTCAAATTCAGACAGCAAGGCTCAGTGAAAGCACCCGACAAAGGGAGAACAGCCCTTAAGCAAAAACTCTACCTAAACACAAGAGTCAACTGACTAAAAACAGTTGGGATAGTAGGAGAAAATGAGCCTGGAGAGCGCGCCATATCTACCTGCCTCTTTCGCAGCAGGGTCTATTTGAAAATGAAGACACGAACAAGCACCCACGCAATGCCTGTGAAATGGCGAGGTAATGGTCACTGTTTTTCTTTCCACAAAGGTTTAAATTTTTCCTTCTTTCCATTCTGTAAGTCATATGGTCTTGCTTATATAATTTAGAACAACAGATCTTATTTCTTATTTGAGGCGTGCAAGCTCTTTCACAACAGCCAGTCAGGACACCAAAATATAACGTTCAGAATAAACCTAAGCAGGGGATGAACAAGAACTTTTTTTATCCTGCAAGATGGAAAAAGAAAAACAAACACTCGTTTGAAATGGCAGGAGAGTCCGATCTTAACCTCCTGTTTGCCAAGCTCTGTGGAGAAAGTTCACAAATGGATCTTAAAGACCATGAGACTAAACTTGTTGACCTTAAATAATATGACTTTTTGAGAAATGTATTTATGTTATGTAAGGGGGCTCAGAAAGTAAAGGTCATTCTGCTTTTCTTTGCTTTTCAGGGTAAGGATAAATGAACATCTTAGTTCCCAGCTGCTAGGTGGAAGTTAGTCGTAGTTAGCAATAACTATTACTTGATTCCATGGCTAGCTAGTCTCTTCAGCAGAGGGTAGGTACCTGTCAAGTGGCCACTCTGAAGGTTGTGCAATGTTTTTAAAACATTTTTAAATGATTTGTTATGTTTGTTGGTGTTTTCTCTCTCTCTCTCTCTCTCTCTCTCTGTGTGTGTGTGTGTGTGTGTGTGTGTGTATGTGCGTGCTCGAGATCTCCTGGAACTGGAGTTATAGACAGCTGTGAGCTGCCACATGTGTACTGGGAATTGAACTTGGGTTCTCTCGAAGAGCTGCTCATGTTCTTAACTGCTAAGCCATTTCTCCAGCCTTGGTTGTGCAACTTTTAACAGCCGAATTCCACATCCTCCTGATCATGTGGACTTCACCCTTCACTTCCTTCCTGCTGGCCTTGATTTGGTTCCGGCCTGGGTCCAGCACCTGCTGGGAGGCATTTGTAGCCGATGTTGTGATGTATTGCCAGACCTATCCTCCTCAGCTGCCTGAGAGCATTGTGAACTGACAGCTTCAGCTCCCTCCCTTCTCTTAAAGAGCGAGGTCTCCTTCAAGGTCAGCCTAGCCTTCAAGGGCCACCATGGGGCTAGAGAGGAAAGCCAGTGCTACTGTTCCGGCTAGAGAGAGCTCTAGGCTTCAGAGTGACCCACGAGGTCAGTTGTGGCTTTAGTAACTAAACTTCTCCCTTTGCTTAACTCCTCTCACTTCCTGGTCTCATACTCAGGGAACAATCCTCATGGGTCTGCTGATAACCTTCCTGCTTATCAACCCCAGTTCAGTCCGATTGCTAAGCAACACGCTCTGCACCAGCATGTACACTGCTGCCTGGCTCCTGTGTGTGGTGAGTTGGATCTGTTATAGACCCCTTCTCACC
>JADRCD010216435.1:0-23816 GCA_019843815.1 Montemys delectorum
TGTGTGTGTGTGTGTGTGTGTGTGTGTGTGTGTGTCTGTGTGTGTGTGTGTCTGTGTGTGTCTGTGTGTGTTTGTGTGTGTGTGTGTGTGTGTTTGTGTGTTTGTTTGTGGATACAGCATCAAAGTACAAACAACGCAAGCTGGAGAGTTGACTCAGTCCAGCCTATTAAGTACTCACATGAGAAAAGAGGGACATAGTGCCAGGCTTGTTATCCCAGCCTGGGGAAATGGACAGGCAGATCCTGGGCACTGGTTAGCTCTGCAGGGTCCTCAGCCAGTGAGAGTCCCTTTCTCAAACTGGAGGGGGGAGGGGTGTCTGTTTTCTTCAGGGATGTAACTCCTAAAAGGGTGTGCATGCACCAGTAGATGGCCCTATTACCCATGTGCTCAGGGCAGCATATGAGGACTGGGGGCGGGGTGGAGGTAGGTGATCGTGGATGAATGAAATCAGGAGAAAGAAGTGATGGAGGAGTTGGAGGGGAGGGAATAGGGTCAATTTGATCAAAACACAACATGCATGTATGGAACTCTCAGTCCAAAAAAACAATAAATGTGGGGAGAATGGAACCCTATCATCAACCAAAAACTTGGAAGGTTGAACAGATTTAGATACCCTGGTATTATCCTATCTGAGACCAGTGGGTGTTTTATCTGCTCCTGACCCAATACCTGACCTAGAACACATGACCTCAGCGCCCCTCACGAAGACCGTGACCACAAGTCACATAGCACGGGAGTTCTCCAAGGCCAATGAGGTCATCTACATGGGCCAGCCCGGGAGGTTTGGACAATCAGCTTCCCTTTCCAGACATTCCTTCCTGCAAGGGGTGTTTAATCTCTGGTCCACCCTGAGGAAGTTGTATGCACCCATTTCCCAGGATGAACAAGCAAGGATTGTCTCTTCCATTAATGCAGTGGGGGAAGCCTTACACAGCCTTACAAGTCCCTTGGTGCTCACAGATACTCGATGCTAAGCAAAGCAGAGTTCCCCCTCCCCCTCGGCCCCAGGTCCTCTGCCTGTGCAGAGTTCACACACCCTAGTGGTTCAGCTAGACTGAGACAGAACACAGAACTGCAGATGGCATCCAGGTTGTCCTTCAGCCTTCACATATACATATGTGCTGCTGCATGCACACTTTGATCATTTAGATCAACTACTGAGAGACTGCTCTGGCCACATTGATCAGCGTGGGATGACCCCCCTGCCTTGGTTGTGGGTAGGACCATTCCCTAGGCAGGAGACCTTGGACTGCATAAGAGGGGCAAAGGGAGGTGAAAGTATTCATTTCTCCTGTCATGTTTCTTGCCTGTAGATAGGATGTAAACAGCTCCCTCGAGCTCCTGTCACTGTGGCGTCCCTACCATGGAGGATCATGATCTAAATTTCAAGAGTCAAGTCAGCCCTTCCCTGCCTTAAGATGCATTTATCAGAGTATTTTATCACAGCAACAGAAAATGAAACACACATGAACACACACACATACATGAGCACACACATAAACATACACACAAGAACACACAATGCAAACACACACATACATGAACACACACAAGAATGCACAATGCAAATACACATACACACACATGAACACACACAATCATACACTCGAACACATACAAACACACAGGAACACACACATGAGCACGCACATAAACATACACACAAGAATACACACATACTCATGAACACACTTATGTTCAAACAACAAGAGCGAAGCCATGGGCCCCAGCTTCCTCTGTCTGTGATCCTGCCCCACTGTTGCTGATCTGTCGGCATCAATAACTCTTTTAATAAACTCCTTACCCACCCCCAGCAAGCCATCTCAGGGCTCCCTTCAACTTTCAGAGACCTCTTAATATTTTGGAGAAATGCACACTGAAAATGGCACATAATTGTGTCTCTGGGTAAAAAAGGCTGTTCCCCTGAAGAAGTGCTTATTTAGCAAATGCTCTCATTTCAAAATCAATATAAACACCCTGAGCATCCATTAAACAAGCAGAGACAAAGAAGTAATGATCGATTCTCTGCTATGTGAGGAAATAAGAAGACTCAGACAGGGTTGGCTTCGCCTGTTCTCAGTAGAGAGGTGCTAAAAATCCACCTACTACTAACTCTGAACCAAAGCACACAAGCCTGATCAAGAACTGGCCAGTATGGTGGGGAAGCTCTGGTGTGTGGTCATACAATTGCAACTTCAGTGCGACATCACAAAGGTTAAGCTGGTGGGATAGAACACAAGACTTGCACAGAAATTAAAAATATTTTTAAAAAATTATCATGTTTGTGTGTGCGAGCATATGTGTGTGTGTGCGTGTGTATGCGTGTGTGTGTGTGTGTGTGTGTGTGTGTGTGTGTGTGTGTGTAGCACTTAGAGACTGGAAAACATCAGTTCTCTCCTTCTACCATGTGGATCCTAGGAACAGAACTCTGGCCAATCCAGAACAGATAATTTTAAATAGCTTAGCAATCACTAGGGCTGGCATCTGTAGGCAGGTAGGATATGAAGCAAGCAGACATGCATACAGTGTGTTTCAGGCAGCAGAGGAAACCAATTAGCTGCTGGGTACCTAAGCTTCGAACTCACTCGCTCAGAGACATCCTCTCCGGCCATCTTGTCGAAGAGCGAAACCTACGGCTCCAGCAGTGTTTCCTTTACTTGTTCACTTGTTCAAAGAAAGTAAATAAATAAAACCTTCAGGATATTAAATTTCAGGGCTTATTTGCAAAGAGAATGACTCATGAATCGGGCCACCCTGAGAACCAGAAGAGGTTGGGAGAGTGTGAACGGTATGACCTTCCGTAGGCTGGCCCCAGATCCTGAGTACAGATGCCGCTTGATTGGTTGCAGCTTAAGCATCTGAGAGTGGTGTGATGGGCGCTTGCCTTATTTAGGCACGGTGTGGTGTGATGAGCTGGCTGCCTGTGATTGGCTGAGACTCAGCCTTGTGCTACTCTCCTAGGTTAAGCTTTGGTGTGCTCACAGTGAGATTGCTATTGACTGTAGGAACTTAGAATATGGAACCTGCCTCAGGCTACCAGCCTCCTGCTCATGAGAGTTTACACTTCTCCTTATAAGGTAGATCACATGATCACCCGCTGATTGTCTCCCTTTCCGGAATACTGAATCAGGAAGTGTTCGCTTTGGATGGAATGGATGGAGAAAATAGAGAGATGCTAAAAATAGAAACCACATACATACTGAATAGACAGCATCTTGCAGCTTTAAACACCGAAGGATGAGTTAAGAAGTGGAACTCAGAGTACAGAAATCTTAGAAAAACATCTTTTAAAAAACTAAAGCTATAGTCCCAGAGGATAGCAAATATCTGGTGTTTAGCTCTTCTAGATAGGAACAAAAATTCAAGAAATGCTTAAGTGCTGAGGGGGCATGGCCACTATAAAGCTGTATGAAGCTGCTCCTTAAGCAGGAGTCTCAAATGCTAAGGGAACAAGCCATGGGTGGTCAGCCGAAAGAAGACAAGCAAGAAAACTGGGGGCTCTGCAGGAGCACAGATTTCATCTGGGAAAAGCTGCAGAGGATGCTCTCTGGGTCAAGAGAATAGAGGTGGCTGGCTGCTTACAGGCTGCAGCAACTGCAGAAAAAGCAGGAGGAGGCAAGGCCATTGAAAAGCTTCTGTTTGGACCCGTGGTTGGTAGATAACCACCTCTTGTGATGGAGGGTTGAGAGGTTGGGAAATCAAGAGATTAGCAAAATAAATACTCTCCTTCTGCAAACCAAATTACTGTAATTCCTAGAATTCATGATTCAACCAAAATAGAGGATCTTTACAAAATGATGTAGCTCTGGCTAACAGCTAAGATCCAAGGTCATGATAAAACTTAAGATGAAAGTTAAGGTACAAGTTGAGAATTAAAATATACTGGGTGAAGCTAACCATCTTAGTAATGGGGCCAATTGAATTAGTGTTGAAAATCAAACTTAAAAAGCTATTGTGTATGAAGGAGAAACCAAGAGATGGAAGACAGACACTCTGAGATGTCAGAGTCCTGAGGCATTCCATTATCTCCTTCTTGCTGTGTATAGATGGCAGTAGAGGATTCAATTTAAAAGATCAATAAAACATAGATCTTATAGATGTGCATATGCGCTTCCGTGTGTATCCGTGTGGGTTTGTGTGTGTGCATGTGTGTGTGTATGGTATGTGTATGTATGTGTGTATGCGGATGTGTGCATGCATGTATGTGTGTGTATGTGTGTATGTGTCTGTATGCCCTATGTGTATATGTGTATGTGGTGTGTGTGTGCCTCTCTGTGCGTGTGTGGCATGTGTGTATCCATGTGTGTGTGTGTGTGTGTGTCCCTCTGTGTGTATCTGTGTGTGTGTGAGTGTGTGTGTGTGTGTATGTGTAAACTATCTCCATTGTGAGAAGGTGATGAAGAAAATATTTTAATTCAGGGTATAATTTTCATAAGACATGCATAGATACATCAATTTTTCAATAGGGATTGTGAAGATGGAACGATGGTGGAGCTGGATTGGAGAGCCGTCTTCCGGTGTCCCTTCATTGTGTTAGAGGAGGGGAGAGGACTGAAGAGTCTGAAGGTGAATAGGCCAGAAGAACTTTATAGGGAAAAAAAGGTACATTTACAAAGAGCTTCAAAGGAGTTCCTCAGAAGCAGCAGGAGGGCGTCCCCCTCCAACCGCTGCAGCCCAGAAGACAGAGCTTAGTTCACCTTGCTGCCGTGTCAGTCAGAATGCTGAGGTTGGGCAGGAGAATGGCAGACTGAGGAGACAGACAATGGAAAAAGAAATCCACGAGAAGCTTTTATTTGAGAGAAAAACCTGGAGGGTAGGGTACTCTGCTGTAGTAGTCAGAGCCCAGTATCTGCTTACAGACCATGATATTACAGGGAAAGGAAGGCGAGAAGAAGGGAGAAGGAGTTTTGTTTTTTTTTTTTTTTCTAGTTCACAGTTGGCCATTGCTAGTGGTAACCAGGGAGTAGTAAGTTAAAGGCCGCTGGGTGATAGGTAACCATCTCTCTTGGCTGCCCATTGCTGGAAGCCCCTAAAACAGGGAGGGAAGAATCTAGAGGAACAAACTACTTTAATCCTGGAAACCAAATTATTGTAGTTTTCAGAATCATCATCGTCCAATCAAAATGGAGGACCCTCGCAAAACTGCATGAATGTGGCTCACATAGATGAAGAAGGCCACTTGATCATGGTGCTACAACGACAAAGGAGCTCAGATTTAAACCTGCGGCATCACATCTCCAAGTGAGATGTGGCAAACCACAGCAGTGATGTGCTTGCAGCATAGAAGAATGTTTATCTGCATGATACTGGATTATAGCTAAACCAACCTGTACCTCGAGCTGATATTCTATGATCCTGCCTACAATTATAAAAGCTGCAAGTGCTTTGCATCACAGCTCTATGCATCAAGTTCATTTGCAGGCTATGGAGTATTTGAGATATAAGTCACTTTTCATAATTCTGGTATATCCGTATTTGTTTCTAACCTATTAGGTTTCCTGGCATATTATCACTTAGGCAGAATATTTCACAGATAATTCCCCAACTCTATCCAGCTACTCCAGAACATCTGTTTGCTTCTGTGTGGTCTTCAGGGACCTCCTTCACAGGCCTAAGTCAGAAAACAGTGCTTCACACTTTTCTATTAAGTTGAATTCTTTAATCCTATGTCCACTAGAAGGCAATAAACCTTTTTCCAGTGATGTATTTTCCATTGAATTTGATTCAACTGTTTCCAGTGAATAGTAGTTTGCTATTATTCCTGCTGAACTTTGGTAAGTCATCTCCAAGGCCAGAAAGAGAAAGAGCATCCTGTACCGTAGTTTTAAAGCATGTCCATCTTTCTGTTTCTATTCCTCTTGTAACCACCCTTACAAGCAACAGAGTCTCCTCCAGTCCATGAACCGGTGTTAACTCCGTGGTTCAGCTAGCAGGTACATCATGAATGTGGTTCTCGAAGAGGATTGAAGGAACATTTGTTCTCTCTAGGCAATCCTGTGTCCGTTATTTAAACAAACCTGGGTCAGATAGGCAGCAAATAAGGCCTCATGTGATAAGGGGGCTGTTGTTTGGGCCAACGCCATTTTGGACCAACCTAAAGTCAACAACTTAAAGCACTGGAAAAAGTGATTGAACAAAGCCACTGGGTAAAGCATATGGTCACCACAGAGTAAGGTCACCTGAGATTCTCTAGGCTCCCACAGCCCCCTCAGAGACACTCAGTTGACTCACAGAGCCATCATTAAGAGATGTGTACTAAGCCACTGAGCCTGAAAGAGGAGAAGAGTTACCAACTGACAGATTTGGATATTGCATAAGTCAAAATACTGAGTGCCTCTTAATAAAATTGTTTGAGCTATGGCACACTCATCTACTGCCTCTTAAGCCACTCAAAAGAAATTAGGGAAGAGGCACACGGCCCTTTAGGATGTGTCTTTCCAATTATTTTCTCTACGGTAGCATTTAATAACATTGACAAATGATGCTGGGAAACTATCTTGTGTTTTTGTTCGATACTGTTTGCATACTATTATAAGCCATCTTGCTTCTGTCTAAGGATTAGTGTGACTGACACACTACAAATTCCTCCAAGTGTAGGGCTGAAAGCAAGGCATCGTTCAAAACAAACATCACTTCATGGACCAGCAGGGTTTTGGGGGGGATTTGGATTTTTTTTAAATGGCAATGTCCAGAAATGCTTTCTTTCTTGGATTGTGTTACTACGACAACCATCCCACATGGCTCTTTAGCTCAAGTTCATTCTTTTAATTAGCAGATAGAATTTCCTCCTCTACCACCACCATTTCCCCTGGGAAATTTTCCCAAACATCTCTGGCTCTTCCCCTGCCTGCTTTCCTGTGGAGGAGGCCAGCAGGAGCTTGCTAATTAGAACATCTTCCGGATGGCCTCTGTAACTGAGAGAACTAGTGGAGAGCAGATCCTTCTTAGAGGTCCGTCTCCCCCAAAGTGGCAATCCCTGGGAACCTGTCTCTGCAGCCACTCTCATTTCCCAGTAGGGAAGAGAGGCTGGCCTACAGGAGGAAGACAGGGAGTCAAGCTGGCAGGAGGGGCTTGAGATGAATTCATGCTGAGCTGGGTTGCACTAGTATGTTGACTATCTCTGGGTGACCTTTATTAAAGTCGTGTGTACATCTACCTGTGTCTATATAAATAGGAACTCTGAAATGCATCTTGCTTAGATATGTCACCAGGACAAGCATATCAAGCATGCATGCATGTTCACACACACACACACACACACACACACACACACACACACACCAACTGGTCTCTCACGTGTGTACTCTTCTTACCTCAGTACCTCAAGTTCTGAGATTACAGATTTGAATCACCAAGCCTGCCCTATAAATATAATCTACGGAGATCTAGTAATTGTGATGAATAAGGCTCTCTTTTCATGGATCTTAAACTGTAAACTACAGGCCGTGGCATTCACTAGAAAGACTAAATACATTGAATAAGGACATCTTTAAACCACTTTGCAGAGACAGAGCTAAGACCACCAACGAGACCACACCTTGGCCAGGACTGGCCAACATGCATATGCCTTGTTCTCCCCCCCGCCCCAAGTCTTCCAGTATGTAGGCCTAATGCCTGTGTCAGTATCCCGAAGACAGACCTGGACTAGACCAGTTTGTCCCTCTCCTTTCCAGTGTGGCCATGCTGGGTAAATCTCTTCTCTGTTTCTCACCATTACTCTTCTCTCCGATTGGTACTTTAGAACTGGAGGCTGTGTCTAGAGGACCAGGCCGCGGCAGCACAGGCTTTTGCCCTGAAATCTAGAGATGCCATAGGCTGAGGTGAATCACAGGGTCCCTGCCGGCAGTAAGAGAGCCTGTAGGTAGAGTAACCTCACTGGCCCAGCCCCTGAAAAGGAAAGTTAGATGTAGATGCTAATTTTGCCTACCTACTGTGTCACCTGGAAACATTTTACTCAAGACCAGAATGCAGTTATATACCCAATCTTTATCAATTTCTTCTCATTTTACTGAAGTTCTAAACACAAAAGCGTTTTCTAGATGAAACAGTCTGATGCAGCCAGCCAGGAAATTAGATTTTTATTGACCCAATCAATTTGGGATCAGCCGGCAATTTCCTGGGCCTGAGCATAACTGGATTTTTAAAGAGAATTTTAAACAAAAGGGCAGCCATATTCAGGTGTATCTAAAAATGTCATTTACAAGGAAAAAAAAAAAGTAGTGGTATGTACAGATTAACGGCCTTAAATTTTCAGACTGGACTCTGTAGAAGCTTCTAGAATGCATTGGAATGCTGGAAATACCCCAGTAAGACCTTTATAACTTTGGATCTTCATTTACATAACATTCCATCTAAATTAATATAAAGAGTTCCTGTATTACATCCACAGTATCTGTGTTTCTGAGGACAGATTCAATTACACTGTTGTGACAAAGAATTTTGAGATCCCATGGGGTTGGTGTGTCATGGTAGGCTGTTGCTAGCCCTGTGCTGAAGGTTGCAGCACTCAAAGATGTCCACCCCAATCAGGACAGCTGGGAAGAGACAGGAGCACATGGTCTGATTCCGACACTTCTACTCATGACTCGTTTTTCCGTCATTACACCGAGCTCCACGCGGAGGAAGCTGGTCTTCCTGTACATTTTGGGCCTGGGGCAGAGACTGAAAACATGGTGGCCACGTTTATGTCACTGTGGGTCTGTGCATGATCTCCTCTTCAGTGCCACTGTTTGCCTGAGATGGTCTTGAAATCAAGTCATTCTGCTTTAATTCTTACAGAAGGAAGAGAAATGGAAGGGGCTAAGGAGATGGCTTGACGCGTCAGCCTGAGGACCTAAGTCCTCTTTCCGCATACCCCACACCAAAAGCCAGGCACAGTATGTGCATCTTTATTTCCAGCATGGCCGCCACAGAGACAGGATCCCTCAGGCTCGGCTGGCCAGCCACTCTAGCTAAACAGCTGGGCTCCAGGATCTCTGAAAGACCTTGTCCCAATGAAGAAGGTGGAGCTTCGGGATGGATTAGCAACTATCAATCTCTACTATCCATGAGAACCCAGAAGAGGACGAAGCAAACCGCTCTTATGTGACCTTTGCCCAGCCCCCTAAGCCATCCTTTGCTTCTTCTCCATATCTACCTTTTAGAGCCAGAAACGAGACATAATTCCATTTAAGTACATAAATATTTATGGTCCTGTGCACAGAATATCACGATAACAAAATGTAAGAGCGTTTTCTAAATTGCCAATGACTTTAATTTGAGGCTGGCAATTAAAACTTCAAAACACAGAGGTTCTGAATATCTAAGTGTGCAAACCGATCTCAAATGAACCACCTCTCACAGCAAATGCCCCATTCACGCTTTGTAAGCAGCAAAGGCCTTGACAAACCATAGAGCAAACAATAATTCTCCTGAATGCCACTTTCTTGTCGCCGGGGTCCTACATCATAATGTGAGAGGCGACTAATGAATTTTGTCCCAAGGTTAGGATTTTAAATAAAACTTTCTGGATCAGGAATTTTGCTCGCCATGTTGGAACTGGGATAATTTTATGAGTAAACACAGGCTTCGAGGAGTAATTGGTAATAAACTCGGCAAATGCCTCACATCGTCCCCAGCCTAATTTTCAAATTTGATTTTCCAATGTAAAACTCAAGGCACAACAATAACAAATCACCCAGCTAATTGCTCTGAAAGACGGAGGCAGCTTTCCACCGCTTTATTCTGTAATATGATTTGGTTTTATTTACCTTCTGATGCACTCAAAACATTATGACTTGTTTATTCTTACAAAAATGAATGATAAACAGCCTTAATGTGGTGGTGAGAGAACAGTACTTCTTTTGGCTTATTTACAAAATGATCTTTCCTCCTCCCTCCAGCAGTAGCAAACACACAAACACTAAGTGTGCTCTTAAGATAAAAGGCGAATGGATAGTCTCCGCTGGAGTGCAAGCCAGTGCCACACAGCTGAGCCACGAGCCAATTCTGAATGCCCAGTTGATCTTCAGAAGTGGGGACGGGGCTTTCACTCAGTATTCATACTTCCTTCTTAAGTTTAACCAACTCAAAATTCTAACACTATTGTGTTTTTAAAAAAATCTCTCTTGTTCTTAGCCACACACACTCTAGATTCCTGACTTTCTTTAAAAATTAATTTGGAAAAAAAAAATTCTAGGGCCAACCAGGAAAACACCCAAGAGCCTATTCTGTGCTGGGCTCTGTAAATGCAAATGAGAAAAAAAATAATGATGATTCCCTCCAAAGTCATTTAAAAATAGAAAATCCTTAATGAGCTCTGCTGGGAAGCTGCCAGTCAAAAGTCTCCAGCACCGAGTTCAGAGGCACGCGAAGTTCCAAAAGGTTACGCAACTGCCTGTCCAGAATCTGCTTCTAGAAGCTCGGTCATTTCCACCCAGCTGCTGGAGGATCATCCGTTTAGCCAACATCTGCTGTGCTGTAAGATGGGTTTGTAATACGAATGCTCTCGTGCCGTAGGAGATCGCACACCTATTAGAGAACATAGCGGTATATCTCAATAGGTCATAAGCCCTTCAGAAAAGGACGGCGCTTATTCATCCTGGTCCCTCGGAGCTCTACCAAGCCCTGCACCTGCTAAAACCCATGAATACCAGTCACTTGCCAATCTTCTGTCCCCCAGGCCACTTTCGCTGTCAGTCTATCCTCAGGGTGCATTTCTCTTGGCCATTTGCTCCTTGTCCATCCCGTCTAGTGGTGACCTCCTGCCTGCCCTCTCCATCTTTTTTCTCCTCCTTCTCTCTCAAGAACCCCCACTTGATTCTCAATCCCATCTTTCTGTCCTTTCTGCCCCATTATAACTCCCAGGCATTTATTCCCCAACCAGGATTTAAACTGGGGAGCAAGGTTCACACAACAAAGGCCAGCGTGTGTGAGAATTCATGAGAATTCACTCACTGGAATGGCAACCAGATCGTGAGGTTCCGAATTTATCATTTGTATACATAGCACCAGACCAACCTCAACCAGGAGGTGGTGAGGTAACTGATGGGGGGCGGGAGGAGAGGGGGCAGGGGGTGCTGGGAACCGAATCCAGATTTTCTGAGAGAGCACCAAGGCCTTTAACTGCCAAGCCGTCTCTCCAGCTGTCTCCGAGGATGGTTTTTTGAACCAATAACTCAACAATCTTTTATTGTCCTGTCACTCGATAGGTTTGGTTGTGGGCTCTGAAGAGGCCACACTAGCAAGAGCAGTGGGCTTCTTGATTTCATAGAGACTGTGTGCTCATTGAGATGACAGAGAATAGACGATTTGTTTTTAGAGTAGTTTTGTTAACAGAGTCTGGACGTAAGTTTATTACATTTATGAAATGTATTATTTTTTATCATGTATTAATTACACATATGAATTGATTTTATCGTAATATTTCCAATGTATTTTGATCATCTATACCCTTATTGCCTTCTCTTGCCTCCTTCCCATTGCTGCTGATCGATCAATCCCCTTCCACTTCCCACTAGTTCACCTTACAGGAATAGATGAATATTTAAAGAGAGAAGAAAAATATTAACTAATGCTAAGTGTCATTCAGAGAATTAACATAGGATGGCATGGTGGGACTGGCTTCTCTGGGGAATTGACCTCGAGCCCACACCAAAAGAATCGCTCCGAGCTTGCTAGAAAGGCCCCGGGCCTCAGGCCCCTGCTACCTCAGAAATGTTGGGACGGTGAAGATACAAAGAGTTCAGACTTGAGGGCCTGTGACAGACACCCAGGGTGGCTTCTTCACAAAATCTGTGAAGAGCTAAGGCCTTGAGTTGAGATCCTCTCGCACTCCATTAAAAACAAAACAACACAAAGCCAGGCAGTAGCCCTAATGTGTAAGAGAGACAGGCATTCTCCAGAGCTCACTATCAAGTTGTGAGGCTGGGTCCAGGGATGGACCCTGTCTCAGGAGATAAGATGAAGAACAGTGTTCCAGGACACCTTCATGGCAGTAGCCTCGGGCATCCACATGTGCACACATGCCTGTGTATATACACTATACACACAGCACAGAGGTGGCCATGGAGTCACCGGGTGGGGGAGTACTCCAGGAGAAAGAGCCAAATAATGCAAACCTCAGAATAGGAACACAAGAGCTCAAGGAGATCAAACAGGCCATAGCTGCTGGCTGATGGAGGGCGAGGAGAAGCCAGAGGGCAGAGCACACAGGGAGTTACGGGACAAGCCTCTTCATCTACCGACATCTCAAGCCACCGGGCAGTTTTGGCTTCGACTCTCCTGGAGATGAGGTGCCGGGAACTGTGTTAAGTAGAGGAATGGGATGAGATGAAAACACAGGACTTTACGATGCATGTGGAGACCCACCGTGATGCATGTGTACTTGCACATATATCATGCGTATAAAGTAAGACATACCGGTAAAATTACATATACACCTAAAATGAGATCCAATAAATTCTTTATCCAAAGAAATATCTCCAGGAGTATTTTCCTTTTCTTCTCCTGACAAAACACACTGTTACTTTGACAGCTTCAGTTTGTAGAATTACCTGGGGTCTCAACTTCCCGTGCGAGCTGAAGGGAACCTGGTTTGGAGGGAGAGGTGCTCGGTGTGTTATTCCTGGGTAAAGTACTGATTCTTCAGGCAGGCAGACAGACAGACAGACAGACAGACATCACTAGTTGATTGCCATTTTGTTAAGCAAATATTCACATACACTTGATAGGCTCAGTCTCATCTTAATGACGAACAACCCAACATACACATTTGCTGAGAGTAAATTTGCTGTAGCACTCAGTGCCCTTACGTCGCTCTGCCTCCTGTAATTATATTTCATCAGGGTGTTATTCTTCCGAAACACAGCGTCTTTTACACGGTAGAAGGCAGAACGGGGACAATTTACGAAGCTAGAAATTCTCATTTTATTCTGATAGTCGCGTTAATGAATAATTTACATAGTAATGTTAATTGGGCGAATTAATAATTTTTCTCACACGGCAAGATTATAATGAAAATAGTTCATCCTGAGGACGTCGGCCCATTTCTTCACCACTCAGGCCCGTGGTGTGTCAGAGATGCCATCAGTCTGAGAATCTTGTCTCCTTTCAAGATCTGACACCCATTAAAAATAAATCCCAGCATACATCCTTTCTCCCTCCCGTACATTTGCATGTAAATTAGAGTTTTCTTTTAGTAGTAGAGAGCTCCTCTCCTCTGTCCTCATTCACTGGCCTGCTAATACTTTTCTGGATATTTGTTTCCCAATCCACAGCTCTACTCATTAAAAGTAAAACCACAAGACTATATCTTAAACTGTGAAAACGCTGTAAGTTCTTAAAAAGATGCCTTTCAGAATTTCCTGCTTCTAAACAAAAGTTCAAAGGTGAGCAGGGAAACCTCCCTATTGGTGGGCGAGTTTACCCACTGCCATTACCTGCTTTCTTTTGCTAAAGACATCATTAATGTTTCAGTAGCATTGCACACTGTCTCCTGCAGCTATATCCTAAAGGGGAGCCCTGAGCATCAAGACTCTCCTTCACCAAGCTTCCTTTTATGACGAACAACTGATTTCTTGGTTACTCTAATGATGCCAATAACAATGATAACAACAATAACCATTTCTGACTCTGAGTTGTTTATAAGCTAATTAGGAAGCTGCTATAAATTTTAAAACAGGATAATGAATACCACAGGGGAGGGGAGACAGGCTGGCTATCAATAAACAAGGTTTCTCAATGCTGGTTTCTGGATGGGTGTGGCCAACTTCTGGAATGAGAGGAGAGGGTCTGGAAAAACAGATCCTTAAGCAGCCTCATCCCATAACTTAAACCTGCTAATGACCAGAAACAGAATGTCTAGGAAGTCAGCCCAGGAGTGCATGCCTTTTAAAAATATTATTTTGTAAGTTTGCACTCAACCACATACTGTCAGAAAGTGACCACAGTGAGGCCTCAAGAAAACACAGACATGCACACACACGCACACATACACACATGTACACATATACACACATGCACACATGAACATGAACACACAAACACGTGCACACACACATACACACATACACACATACACACATGCATGCATATACACATACATACATATATACACACACACTCACACATACATACACACATGCATATGCACACACAAAGCTTTTATTGTTTCAGTCTCTTTTCCATCATAATTTCTTATCCAGTCCTGAGCTGAGTGAGGTTTTAGCTCAGAAATAGAGCACTTGCCTACCATGCTTGAGACCTGGGTTCAACCTCCCCCACTAGAAAAAAAAAAAAAAAAAGATTAAAAAGGCATCCACTCCCGCCTGGTCCGTGACCCACTGTCCTGCAGTTCTGGGGAAGCAGAACCTCACTGCCATCAGAAGCAGCTCCGCTCTTGGCAGTCATGCCTGCATTCTGGGAGAGCCCTCCTGTGAGGGAAAGCTATTACAGGAGTCTTACCTTCCACAGAGCCTTCTGCAAGGCAGAGTGGCCGATTAGGACTCCAGTGACTGGGGAGAGGTCTGAGCTGTTGAAAGTCTGAGCCCAGCTTTACAAACACCCTTAAGAGCCATTTAGGGACCTCTTCCTTACGTGATCTTGCCTTTGTGACTACTGGGTAGATGCTCTGGAACATACAGACAGAACACCAGGGTCCACCACCAAATGGCCGGGAATCCAGACAGTCTGCATTTGATGTTTCCATGAATGTTTGGGAAGTGTCTTGATTTTTTTTTATTTCCTTTGATCTGTTGCTATAAAAGCTTCACAAAGCTGTTAGCACATTGGAACATGGATGGGAAGGAGCCTATATCTGTGTTCCTGGGCCGTGGTCATCTCACGTGGAAGTCTAAAATGAGTCCTTGCTCATCTCCTTGGAAAGGAATTTGTCTTTATGAATGCTGGGAAGACAGAGAGTGTGTGTGTGTGTATTGGAGGGAGCACCTCGGTGGTGTGACCTGGCTGAGCACGGATTGTGCCAGTTGTCAGCAAAGACAGGTAGGGACAAGCAGCTTGGCTCCTTCTTTTGGCCTGGAAGCTATGGCGCTTAACTAGTGATGCTTATTTTGTTCAAGCATGTATTTAACTTTAGCATATTTCTAATTCATGCTTACAATGTAAAACTCAGACAAAGCATAAAGAACACAAATAGTTCCCATGATCCATGGCTCGGGAACAGCCATCATTACTACTCTATTGTGCCTTTGCATTTAAATGTAAAGAAAGATGAGATTGTATTTGTGATTGTGTGACTATGGGCATGTGTGTATATAAAGGTGACTCACACAGACATGGACACAAGGGAGTGTTGTATCTGAGTGTGTATTCTCAAAAATGACATCGACTTTTATGGTCATTACAAAAGAAAAAGAAAAGTCAGGGTACATCTGAGGCCATCCAAAAGCACAATGGATCTAAAGCGCTCTGGAAGCTCACATACCTTGCAGTACACTCTCTCACACACACACACCAGGCTCAAGGTCCAGCCTATCCTTAGTAAACACCCACTATGCTAATCTTCTGGGCTAGCAGAGATATGCCCCAGGAGTCCCATTTTTTTAATCCCTGGGAGTGGCTCAGCTGTCATATAAGACTGAAAATGAGGATTCTAATTGACCATGCCCTAGGATTATCAACTTCTATTCAGTAAACTTGTTCAACCTCCCTCATTATCTCCCTTACAATGCTGGAGGCAATTAGTCTGAATCTTAGTCAGGGTTTCTATTCCTGCACAAACATCATGACCAAGAAGCAAGTTGGGGAGGAAAGGGTTTATTCAGCTTACTTCCACATGGCTGTTGATCACCAGAGGAAGTCAGGACTGGAACTCAAGCAGGTCAGGAAGCAGGAGCTGATGCAGAGGCCATGGAGAGATGTTCCTTGCTGGCTTGCTTCCCCTGGCTTGCTAAGCCTACTCTCTTATAGAACCCAAGACTTCCAGCCCAGGGATGGCACCACCCACAAGGGGCCCCACCCCCTTGATCACCAATTGAGAAAATGCCCCACAGCTGGGTCTCATGGAAGCACTTCCCCAACTGAAGCTCCCTTCTCTGTGATAACTCCAGCCTGTATCAAGTTGGCACACAAAACCAGCCAGTATAACTCCCTACGAAATTCCAAGCCAGAGTTCGGCTAAGATGTTGGAACATTGGTGAACAATGTCTAATTTTTGTTTAGCTATTAGTAAATCATATCTTGAGGGGCAAGGACAAATCTGGGCCACCTCTGAGTTAGGAACGCCAATGAATGAGTTCCAGGAGGCTAGCTTCTTTTGAAGCCGTATACCTGAGATCCATGATGAACCCTTTGGGCCTGACAGGCAGATTTCACTGGAGTGGGCGTGGCAGGGGTGCGTGAGGGGAAATGGCAGCCTGGTGGTTTGGACACAAGCAGGTGCGTGGTTTGGGTCCTTGCTTTGGTCTCATGGCTGAGATCGCTGGGCCAACACGAGGAGTCTAGTTGAAAGCAAGCAATCCATGGTCTTAAAGTGTTTATTATAGAAGAGAAAGAGAGAACAGGTGGAAAAGTAGAGGCAGGTCATGGCCAAATGAAGAGAGGGGGGAGGGAGAGAGGGGATGAGAGGTGAGAAGCCAAGAGGTTGAGAGAGAGGGGCAGGGGAGGAGGCAAACAGCCCTTTATATGGTAGTCTCGGAATACCTGGCTGTGGTCAGTTGACTGGGGGTGGAGTCCAGCCTGAATACTGGGAGCTGGGACATTGTCTGGCCACAGGATACTGAAGTGAGGGCCCATGGTGTCAGCAGTCTTATATTTTGGGAGAGTGACTTTTACTGTTCCACTCCTTGTAGAACCTTCTACTGGGTCTCTGGAAGCAAGCCTCGCTCAGCCAAAAACACAGATTGCCCTTCATGGTCCCACACACACCTGCCTGGTCCACACCCGCCTGTGCACACCTGCCCAGTGCACACCATTATACACAGCATTTTTCATGTGGATTCTGGCATCCACAACAAGCTTTTCAACAAGCACTACCCATTCTGTCACTTCCCTGGCTGTATGGATACCTTAATAAAACAAAACAAAACAAAACAAAAACAAACAAACAAACAAACCCCTATGGTAGCATTATTACTGTTACATACTTTCATGTATTAAACAAACTCACATTGATGAGCCATAGGTAATTATGAACTAAAAGTTTCATAATATGAAAATTATGCCTGGATAGGGCTAACTTTTAAAATATATATATTATATTATATATATGTGTGTGTGTGTGTGTGTGTGTGTGTGTGTCTTACCTGTATTATGTATATGTACCACTTGTGCATCTGGTACCCTCAAAGGTCAGAAGCAAATGCCAGATCCCCTGGAATGGGAATGATGGATAGTTGTCAGCTGCCATATGGACTCTGGAATTGAAGCTGGGTCCTTTGGAAGAGAAGCCAGTGCTCTTAACACCTGAGCCAGCTCTCTAACCTCTAGAGTTGACTTTTAAAAATGACTAACATATTTTTCAAAATATAAGCAAATATTCTCAAATGTAAATTTGTGCCTGTGAAAAATTATTTCATTAGAATAAATTCCTAAAAAATGAAGTCTCTGAACTCATATACACACGTGCCAATATTTTTCTTTTCTTCAAATTGCTAAAATTTCAATTATAAATAGTATGAAAGGGGATGGAGAGATGGCTCAGTGATTATGAACAGACTGCTCTTCCAAAGGACTGGGATTTGGTTCCCAGAATATACAGTGCAGTTCACAATCATCTGTAACTTCAATTCCAGGAAATCTGATACCCTCTTCTGGCCTCTATCAGTATTGTGTGTACAGATACACATGCAGCCGTACAGGCATAAAATAAAATGAATACACCTCTAAAATGTTATGCAAGGAAGAATCAATCCCTGCTTTGCTCAAAAATTAGCAAATAAATATATACAAAATTGTTCTTCAGGCAATTCTGAGAAGATCTACATAAGGAGTCTAGAAGCCCTTCACACAATCTGGCCTCTGTACAGGTTTCCTATAGTCCTTGTACGTAAAGTCTCACAAGTACTGGTAGCCACTGAGTTCAATATACCAAGACTTTTCAGCTCACAGTCTTGCCTATCTGGTGTGTAGGGGAAAGGCATCACCCTGTGCACTGTGAACTTTTTAATAGCAGTTGTGATCTCTAACCACTGGAGGCCAGTCCCCAAAGCTCTGATGTGACCATCAAAAATTATCTCTAGCTCATTAACAACAAAACAAACAAACGGCTGTTAAGATGCTCAAAAATGTTTGCTGCTCTTTAGGACTTAAGTCAAGGGGCTTACAACTATCTCAAACTCCAGCCCTGAAGAATCTGATGCCCCCTGCTGGCCACAAGGGTTCCTGCACTCATGTGCACATACACATAAATGAAACTAAAGTACATTTAGAAAGAGTAAGGCTGAAAACCGCCTATTTACACCATTTAGCAGTCTCCATTCCAATAGAAGGTGTCACAGAAAACAATGCTCTTAAGTGAATTTTTTTTCAGTGGGAGGATACATGTGTGGGTAACTCCCTCTTTGTTGGTGACACACTCTTCCAAATACATGTCACTTGGTGATAGGATTTGTCACCAGTGCCCTTAAGCAAAAGAAAACAGCTGCTGGCATGGTGTGGCAGTCTCTAAATTGCCTGATTTCAAGTATTTAACAATAAATAAATAAATAAATAATTCTATCACGGAGGGCTCTAACTTAGCAAATAATTACAGAGAAACTGTCAGTAAACCCAAAGAGCATGACAAATCCTATTAGCCTGGAATCTCCAGCTATTGCAAATCTACGCAGAGTGGGAAGGTAGCTATTTTTATCCACTTCATGTTCAGAAAAACGTCAAGTGTAAAACCCAGATTTGTTCTTGGACATGACAGAATACTCTGAAGTTTGAAGCTGTGCTGCACGAAAGGGAACTTTCGTGATATGGACAAGGTCTAACACCATGTTTGATCATGTTAGATGAAACCGACTTGGGCCTCTGACACAGACATCTATTGCTGGTGACACCTTATCTATCTAGTGACGATGACACCACTGAAAAGTCTCACTGGCATGTCACACAGCCCCCGCCCTGCTCTGCAAAAGCAGATTTATGGGCCTGAAAATGGTGCCAAGCCCTGTACAAGCAGTTCATCCTCCTGCCTGGAGCCTGCAAGGTAGCAAGTGATCAAGACCTGCTACCCCAGAGGCCGGGCTGTCATCATAACTCAGAACCGGCTGGGGTGGCTCATGCCTAGAATTCCAGGACTCAGAAGGGTGAGAGCCAAGGATTGCTCTGAGTTCAAGTCTACTCTGGACTTCATAGTAAATTCAGGATCATTCTCAAGTACAGAATGGGAGTGTGTCTTGAAAGCAAACAATACACATCTGCTCTGTGGACGCTGGTGTTTCATAAGACATTTGGAAAAATATCTTGAGTACTGTTCAGTAGCTCAGTGCATGAAGAGGTTTGATGCCAAGCCCAAAGACCTGAAATCTACCCACCTCTACCGCCAGCCCTAGGAATCCCACGGTAGAATGATAGAACACACGTGTAAACACACATACACACACACATGTAATGAAGGAAAATGTTTTTGTAAGTATTAGAAGATAAATATTTGCTTCTTAGATAATATGTTCCCAGCTACCTAGGGACACTTAGCCCAACCAGGTCATAGAAATTAAGTACTATCGAATGTGCACGTGTGTGTGTGTGTGTGTGTGTGTGTGTGTGTGTGTGTGTGTGGCTATTTTTAAAAAGATTTTGAATAAGCTTTCAGTTCATGGATAAATCTTAGTCTCTCAATGAACAGATATATCTAGACCTGACCTTTCTCTCCTCCTCTAACCTGCTCAACAAGGCTGCCCACTATTCTCTCCATGCTGTGTCTAGATGGCCTCTTCACTGGGCCCCATTTGAGACTTTGTTGCTCTATTCCCTATTTCCCATTCTGCAGCCACTGATGAACTGGTAAGATGTAAACCAGATGACTTTCCTCCTCTGCCCAGATCCCTGCCATTTTTTTTTTCTCACTTCACCCCGAATAAAACACAACAAGGGTCAGGCAATCCCTGCCTTCTTGGTTCCACTCCCCCCATCCCCACCCCTGCCATTTTCCATGTCTATTTCATTCTGCACACAGCTGCCCTGCTGTCCCTTCAACACGTGGGGCTCTGCCTGAACCTAGGACTTTTGCCATGCTGCCTGCCTCAATTACTTTACCTCCAGTGCTCTTATGTCACAACCACTTCCCATCCTCCTACTGGTCTTTCCTCCATGTCAACCTCCAGTACAGCCCTTCCCTCACAACTTTATTTTACATATCTTTATAAATTTTTTAATTCCTTTCTCACCATCTAACATTATTTATCTTAATCCTCCTGCTTATTTCTTGGCTTTCCCGATAAGAACATGTTAAAACAGAGAAGTAGAAGGAAAAAGAAGAAGAAATAATAAATAATAATAAATGTTTAATTTAGCTTCTTTCCAAAACTATGAGGCAGGTATAATGGCACATTCTGCAACCTCAGTGCTTGAGATTCAAGGTGGGATTGTCACAAGTCTGGGGACGACTGGGGGCGTCTGGGGCCTCACAGAAAGCCCTGTCTGCAAATGGTCTATTTGAGCAATGAGTTGCAGGTAATGGGAGCATGGTCATCCTTAACATCTGTCCTCCTGTTAGTCCGCTAGACAGTCCCTTTCTCTGATGTTGATTCTCAGAAAAGGAACTACTAGTTTGATTTTGTTTTTGTTTTTTGTTTGTTTTGTTTTGTTTTTCAAGACAAGGTTTCTCTGTGTAGCCCTGGCTGTCCTGGAACTCACTCTGTAGACCAGGCTGGCCTCTAACTCAGAAATCTGCCTGCCTCTGCCTCCCAAGTGCTGAGATTAAAGGCATGTGCCACCACTGCCTGGTGGAACTCCTAGTTTGAAAGCAGACAGAAGTTCCCAGATTACAAACTTCTAAGAAGCCAATAGCAACAATGTTTCAAAGCAGAGAATGAGCCTGAGAGAGAGGCCGGGGCCTGAAGTGGTCACAGTATTGGTACCAGGAAGGGCTCATGCTATCCATACTCAGTTTCTGGCAATCTGCCATCCTCAAGATGTTAAGAAATTCAACAACAGCATCTCTGGTGTAGACTCCCCTTTACTCAATATCAGAGGACAAAACCAAGAAATCAACCAGAAAAATATTGAATGGTTAACAAAAAAAGTGTACACAATGGGAAAAAAACAAGTAAAACAGAAATATGCATGGTCTTACAGCTGTGGCTGCCACAGCCCAGCAGTGCTAACATATCAGCTTGTAGTTCATGAAGGTGCCAGCAGAGAGTCCTCATGGGGTGAGCCAAGCCATGCTTATCAGCTGCCTTCGTGCCCCTGAAAAATATAAAAATAAGTTTTTTATGACCCCTAGCAGACAGAGCAGAACTAAGAATGCAGGTCAGCCAGTTCAGAGCTCTGGTTCCAGGAACTTGGCTTAACTCAGAGCCTCAGGGCTCTGGTTCCTGAGACCAGCCCCTCCTGGCCGAACTACAATGAGGGCCAATGAGGATAGAACTAGGAATGAAGGTTCACGAGGCTTTCCACCCTGCCAATAGGTAGAAGAAGATTACATTCCTCTAGACAATAAATGGGCAGGATGACTTCCTTGTGACCTTGACTCAACTAGAGAGTGGGTCTCTATAGAATCTTCCACTGCTTTTATGTTATGTATCCTTGGTAACTCCCTCACCCCTCCCCCTTGTGGTTTTTCCCTTTAAATACCCCTTACTCTTGGTGCTCTGGGTCAAACTCCACTGGCCTGTTAAGCTACGAGTTCGACCCCAGATCTGGCCTGAATAAACCTCATGTGACTGCAGCAAGATCGGTCTCTCGTGAGTTATTGGGTGGTCGTGTCGTCCCGAGACTTGAGTGAGGGTCTCCCCTACTCTGGGGGTCTTTCATCCCCATCCTGTCCAGTTGAGAGAGAGCACCCAAGCCATCAAACCATCCATTTCAAACCAGACCCAATGTCGAATTCAGGGCTGTGCAATTAAAAGTAACTAGAGGAACTCAACTCCAAGCCAGTCCCACAATTTCAATGTCAAAGTCATCAAATGCTATTATATTTGTTAGGACTTAATTATGTGATGAAAGTCGTTTCAGGTCTGTAACCAAAATGCTTATCCATATGTAGGCACACACACACATAGGCAGACACTCTGCGTATATAAATATGCTCTAAATTTGCTAGACAGCCTAAAGTCTCTCTTGGATGCTACAACCATAGCTAAAGTACAGTCATGAGATCAGGATAGACAAGGTTCTGACAAGGAACTAGCCTCATCACGAGTTGTAAAAAACTGAACTCTTGTTATTTCTTCATGGGCAGTCGCCCAAAGTTATACCTGCCATTTCTATCATTAGACTACTTTAATGTCTACAGCAGAAACTTGAAAGCTCCAAGGTGCCTTTCATGAAGAGAAACAACAAAGCGAGCTTACAGGGAAGAGCTCCTCATTGAATAGTCAAACGGGTCAGAATGCACCCCCGCCCCCATAGCTTGTCACTTTGGCACAAGGGTAGTTTTGAGCAGAAGGCAATTGAGAAGCAATGGGAACAGAAAACTAAGTTCTCTCCACTTGCCCTCTCACACCTGCTTCTGTTATGGTGTCTGTATAAAACCATGGTTCCATGCGTGGACACCCCCAGGAGATCCAGGTTCTTGTATCTCAAACAAAGAATTTAGAGTCATGAGGTCTAGAGGCCTAGAGAAGAGACACACAGTTATGACAGAAACAGAGACAGAGTTGGTTTCTTAAGGAAAGATATATTTCCATAGGAGGAAACAGGCTAGAGCAAAGAGAGAAAATTCACCAGCTCAAATAGCCCATTGCTGGAAAGAGTTGAGCGTTTACGTCACATGACTTAATGGGAGGGCTTTTGGATGTTTGCATAGCTAAGGCTTTGGGCTCCTTTTCAAGGTGTGGGTTTCTTATTGTTACCTGGAATTTTATATACAACTTTGTCTTATCAGTATCTTAAATCTCCACCTGGGGGTGTGTTCTGGCAGCCTGTTGAGTTACAGGTGGCCTTCAGACTCTCTGCTTTTGTGCCACTAGCTAGATTTGGTGTGCCTTGGTTTGGAGGATGGGGTTCCAGCCCTTCAGCTTACCCACTGCTTTAGTTTTGCATATGCTAATTTTGTTATACTTTACAAAGACCTCCAGGGCTCAGTCTCTAGCTATTGTGTTTCACGTGACCCCTCACCCTCACCCCTTTCTCCTGCAGGAAGGGCACAACTCTAAATTATGGCGAGGACACTAGGCTCCTTACCCAGAGTCTGGAAGAAATCTGTAGAACACAGCTTGCTACATTAACCTTTGTTTTAACTTTGTTTCCTGGGATAGAATTTTCCTGCATGCTGTTACATAGAATTCTATATACAACTTTGTCTTATTAGCATCTTAAATCTCCACCCAGGGGTGGGTTTCAGTATCACAGGGAGCTATAGGTTACTTTTGGACACTCAGGATTCTGTCTGCTTTTGTGCCAGTGGCTAGATTTAGATAAAAATGTTTTCTTTTGGGGGGGGGCAAATTAAGGGAGGAAAGGAATTTTTTGGCTCACAGTCCTAGGTCACAGTTCAGCTCTGCAAGGAAGTCAGGGTAGCAGGACCTCGAGTGCTGAGTTCTCTCGTATGATCCAGGATCCTCTGCCTTAGGGGATGGATGTCACCCTCAGTGGGTGAGTATTCCCATCTCAGTTAAATAATCAAGATTGTCACCCACAATTCAAGGCCCTCTTGGCCTTTGCAAGCACCCAGGTGCATATCACACACACACACACACACACACACACACACACACACACACACACAC
>JADRCD010216435.1:37425-69890 GCA_019843815.1 Montemys delectorum
CAACACCTGCTGGGCAACACCTGCTGGGCAACACCTGCTGGATAACATCTGCTGGGCAACACCTGCTGGGCACATTCTCAGAACAGAAGCATGGACTCAGCTGATCTCAGGGAATGAGGGAACACAGTGAGCTGCTTCAGCTCCTGAAGCCTTTCCTGTTGGGGCTCTGGGGTGGAGGGGGCAGGGAGAGGGGAGAACCAGAGCCAGAGGTGCAGGAGCAGGAGGGGGTGGGGCTAAAATACCAAATATGGTTAGTTTCCTGGTGTTAGCAACTAAGGGAACAGTAGCCTAAGAATTTGTGCAAGAGTAGTTTTGCTCACGCAAAATCAAGAAACAGAGGGTTAAGAAGAAAGCTCCGTGAGAAAGGTGCCTCATAATTATGAAGCTGAGTTTTATTCCTAGCACCCATATAAAAGTGAGGCACGGTAGCAATCATCTGCCATGCCGGCGCTCGGGAGGCAGAGATAGGAGGATCCCTGGGGCCCACTGGCTGAACAATCTAACTGAAATGGGCTCCAGCTTTAGCGAGTTCCTGTCGCAAACCAAAAAGTGGAGGCTGATACAGGAAGACCCTCAGCATGGGCACCTGACCTCCGTATGCACACATCATATGTGAGCATACACCCGACCTCCGTACGCACACATCATATGTGAGCATACACCCGACCTCCGTACGCACACATCATATGTGAGCATACACCCGACCTCCGTATGCACACATCATATGTGAGTATACACCCCACCACACACACACACACACACACACACACATTCACACACGGATTCATACACGCATGCCACACAGAGAGGGGAAAATATATAAGTTTAAATTTAAAAAGGAACATCTAAGTTCACAAATATAATAATCCTAGCATCTGGGAAGCTGAGGCAGGAGCATTGCTGCAAATTCAAGATCCGTCAGGGTTACACTGAGAACTCCAGGCTAGCCTGGGGCTACAGTATGACACTGTCTCAAAAAGACAGGAAAAACACCGTGACTTAAGGAGGAAAGAGAAGCTCTTCCCACAAGGAAATCTACATGGCAACAGCACCCTGCCACAGCTCAATAAGGAAAGCTTGGACGTAGACGCCCAGGAACAAGTGTCTTGTGCAACCTCAAAACCATTCCCCGATCCACTCATGTCCCGACGTCCTTTCTTTCCACTCCTTAGAGCATATAATGTATGAACTAGGTACAACAGCTGTTTGGGAAGGTTAGCCAGTAGACTCTTAGGTTAACCCTTGTCATAGGCGAACCTTCTAATAACAGCTTCTGTCTGGCACAGGAAAGTCCCCCTTCTTCAGTCATCATTCTTTTTTTTTTAAAAAAATTAAGATTTATTTTTATTTTATGTATGTTGGTGTTCTGAATGTGTGTCACATGCATGCGGTGCCCGAGGAGGCCAGAAGAGGGCATCAGATTCCCCTGGAACGGGAGTTAACTAGAGTTACAGATAGTTGTGAGCCATCACATGGGAGCTGGGATTTGAACTTTGGTCCTCTGGAAGAGCAGCCAGTGTTCTTAACTGTTGAACCATCTCTCCAGTTCCTAAACTTGTTTTTTGACCTTTAAAAAAGTCTTCCAAATAAGTTATGTTTCAAGTTTGATGTGTTGGGTATTTCATGTGTTTTCCAATGGCAGCATCTATAAAAAGTCAGTTGACAAATTCACTGGGGGAGGGGGATTAATCTGTGCACACTATCATGTTTCTCATCTAAAGCCGCTGTCTATTTCCATGAAACTCAGGTGAACACTGACATCATCTCATAACATCTAGCAATGAGATCCCGTTATGTTTTAAGGGAATTCTTCAGAACCTCTCATCCCAGAACACAGTAAAGCCCATGCAGAGCTCATCAAAGACATGCAGCTTCCTGCACAGCTGTCTGTGCCAACAAGGTGACCTCAGTGAGAGTCTATAGCTCACTTGACTTCTTCTGAGACATAGGCTTATTAGATAAGATGGCCATACTGGCAGCAAGCATCAATAATCAATGAATCAATGAATCAATCTAGTGCTTGACAAATGCTACCACAAATAAGCCAGCTAAACTGGCAAGGGAATGGTATTTCATTCTCTTCGTCAAAACTGAATCCGGTCTAGTAATTCTTAGGTTCTGTGGGTTATACAGAGTCATCCTGGCCAATTTTCCAAGAAGTAAACTGCAAACCTACCTGTGAATCTGATTGGCTGCTGCAGACTGATCTTTGTTTTCAAGCACACAGCTTGTTCACGTCTTGGAATCCTAAATGTTTTGCATCTGTGGCAGAAAGAACTACACAGGCACCGTCTCCAGAGAAAGGGTATCAGCGTAAAGAATCTCTGAACTCCATTTCCCATCCCAGAGCCTCACGAGACCTGAGTTTATACCGTGTGATACAGTAAACTTTGCCATTTTTTTTTTTGCCATTGTTTTGTTTGCTTAATTAGCCTGACTCCATCAAAAGGAAGAAAATAGAAAATTCAATATTGGGGACAGGCCAAAGCTTCTGAATGAACATAAAATTTAAGGCCATAAGCCAAAAAAAAAAAATTCATTTGAATTAATAAAAACTCTAGAGCCACGAGGTAAAAACAATGCAAACCAAAGCACCCAGGTGTATACAAAATAAGCACTGTTTGTATACGTACAGATATATTTGTTTTCTAAAACATATAAAATTATAAACATTAGTCACATGATAATTAGTTTTAAAACTATCATTCTTTTTTTTAAGATTTGCTTTGAATTATGGGGATGTTGTGGGTATATGCACATGAGGTGAGAGGTCACAGATGCCCCTGGAGCTGGAGTTGTAAATGGTTGTGAGCCACCCGACATGAGGCTGGGAATGGAGCACTCAGAAGTACCTTGCCGCCTATTCACTCCCCAAACTAACACTCCTTCTACTTTTCTGAATTTGATAAAGAAAAGGTGCCAGCTACTCTGGGATAGATGACAAGTCATACTTGATGCCCTACAAAACCCTGATTTAGGAAAAAGTACATTTCTTTGGAGGAGTCTGACACAGGTCCTGGAAGAGATGTGGTCCTGCTCAGGATGCTGATGGACGTGAGGAATGTAGGAAGACAACAATCATGGAACACCAGTCTCTTCATTTACAGACTTTTTGCAGCAAGCCAATAAAACTTCCCAGAGTGAGGAATGGCCATACAGAGATGCTACCTCCACCTTACAAGTGGACCGATGGCCACCGACCTCTGCCTTTAAATAAAAATGCTGCGTTTACATTTTGAAGCACATTAGTCTTTAGTCCCCTGCCTCCCACTCCTCGTTATTCACAAAGACACTGAAGAGACAAGATTTCCAAACATTTTCTCTCCATCTTATTTTTTCCAACCCTGCAACCAACTAGCCTCATCACCCTCATTTAAAAAAATTTTTTAATGATGGCCTCCAAAAAAAAATCTATATTTAATATTTTGAGACAGGGTCTCATGTAGCCCAGGTTAACATCAAACTCTCTATGTAGCCAAGGATGGCTTGAACTCCTGCTCCTCTAGCCTCCTCCTCCTCCTCCTAAGTCCTGGCATTACAGGGAGTGTGTCCTCATGAACGTAGTGCAGGGATTAGAACCTACAGCTTCGTGGATGATTGACAGGCATTCTACCAACAGTAACGTCACCCCTCCACGGTCTACCCTTCATTGTCCACTAGCACTACTAAGGAACGTATCTCTCCCCCAATGGCCATGATCAGCTCACTTTTAGCGCACTCTTCAGGCTTTGTCAAGATCCAAAGGTGGTTTATGAAATAGGGCCAGGACATTCCCAAGCACCAGATGCTGCAGCCATTCTAAGGTGACAAATGAGAGGTGTTCAAATGTCCCATGCCCACCCTCTGCTGCCCTGTGCCTAAGAGATTCTCCTCCAGTGAGCTTCTACTTTTTCCCATCACGCCAAGCAGTTTAAGCTTCCACGTAGCTTCCTTAAAGAGCTCTCACCCAGCTTCAAATCTGAAGGCATCCCCATCCTGCGTGGATATAGGCTGCTCCATCTCTCAAGCCATTTAATCTTTCTCCTGTCACTTTCTCTTGTCACTGTCTGGATGTCTGGACGTACGCTTGTTCTCTTGGATTTCCCTTATCATCAGAAGAGCAGCACCAGAAGACCGGGGGCCTAGCTGCCTACTCAGCCACACCTTCGCCTGGAGCCTAGCACTCCTGCTGGCCATACCTGCTTCCTAAGGTCAGATGTTCAGCCAATAAGATCTGACGGGGCCATCCCACCCTGCCTCCACGGATTAAGTGTGAATCCCCGCGTCAGGCACGGAACTGGGAACCCACAATGTTTACATGAATAATTTTCATCTTTACAAAAGTTCAACCCAGAGGGATATTCCTAGTGACATTTATAGATGCGCTAACTCAGGCTGGTATGCAGCAATGGTAGGATTCAAAGTCAGACCTCAGTGACCCCCAAGGTCTATATTCTCTGTCCCCAAAAGCTTATAAAACTCATTTTACTAATCTAAAAGCTCAAGGAAAGTCAAAATAATTGTAAATTATCCCAAACGTATTGAAATGCGGTGAACTCACAATGAAATCTGCGAGAGTTGATACAAAATGTATGGTGCCTTGTCTGAAGGTTAAGAAATTATAACAGGAGATCATTAAATTAAGGGGGGGCGCTTTCTAACCATGCTGTGATTGCCCAGGATGCCCATGGAGGCATCCCTGGAAACATGGGTCCATCCTTCACTAGTTCCAAAGGGAGATTCTCATATCAGCCTGGGAACGGTTATCAAAAACATATGCAAACACTGTTCTGATAGAACCGGGCTCGGCTCCCTCCTAGTGTATGGGTCATGTTGGCCACACTCAGCAAGGACTTAAAACACAGTGTTCCGCTGTTATTGGGATCCTTCTAATTCCACTAAGTTTCCACTGGAAAAGGAAGCAAGATAATTAGATTATGGGTCTTTTGGTCCAAATATTTTTGCTAAATCAGGAGAAAAACAAAACAAAGCATGTGGTATGCTATCTCTTTTGCCCCGCCATGCTGAAGTCCCTGGTTCAGGGGCTCTTTTCCTGGGGGGCAAAACCTCATAGCAGTGAAGAGGGAATGAGGGTGAACACATTCCCTTTCTCTGTGGACTCCCACGTGTTTCCTGTTTGCTAGAATGCCTTCTCTAGGCCTCCTTTCTAGCTGGGCATCCCTTAGGAAGACTGCAAGGCAAATATAGCCCTGTGCTCTCCCAGCCTCAGCATGTGATTGACTTGTTTTACACTTTCCTAATCGCTGTGACAAAATACTCAAGAAAAGCAACCCAAGAAAGGGTTAATTTGGGATCACAGTTGGAGGATATAATCCATAATGGCAGGGATGCCTTCGTATCATAAGGAGATGTGTCCCATTGCATTCATCCCCAGGAAGCCGAAAAGGATGAGCACTGGTACACAGCTGAAGTTCCCTTTGCTAAATGCATGTTGACTGGGTGAGCAGGGAAGTCAGTGGGAGCAAGCATTGGATTGTAAGTCACGTGATCATGCTGACAATCAACTTGACAGGATCTGGAATCACTTAGGAGGTGAGCCTCTGGGTCTGTCTGTGAGGGGTTTTCTAAGCTGGGTGAATAAGTGGGAAGGAGGACCTTAAACACATCCAGCACTGTCCTGTGGGCTGCGATCCTGGGCTATGTAACTCTTGCACAGCCTCACAGTAGTGGATTACTTTGTTTCACGATTCAGCCACCAGAAACTTGCAGCGTGCCTTCTTTGAGAAAGGGTCTTTGTAGATGTAATTAAGTCAAACCGTTCAAGCTCTATAGATGACAGCTGGTAGAAAACAAAAGACACACAGAAATGCAGGAAGGAGAACACATGAAGACAGAAGAAGTAGATGTGGAAGTGACGCGGCCAAAAGACAAGCCCAGCGGCTTGAATGTGAAGCGTGTCCCCACAGGCTCACACTCTTGAACACTGGTCCCCAGATGACTATGCTGTTGGGAAAGGTCGTGGAACCTTCAGGAGGTGGCACATCGCTGGAAGAAGTGGGTCACTGAGGGGCGGGTCTTGAGTTTTTATAGCCTAGCCCCCCCCCCCACTTCCTGTTCACGCTCTACTTCCTGCGTGCAGAGGCCACGTGGCCAGAGCTTTCTCCTGCTGCTGCTATTATTATCCTTTTCCGAGCATGAGAGCGGTGCTTGGTACCAAGGGTTTTATCACAGTAATAAGAAAAGGAACCAATACACCAAGAAACACCAGGTGCCAGCCCAGTAGGAAGACGCTTCCTTTGAGTCTTTGAACAAAACAGAGCTCTGTCCACACCTTGATTTTAGACACCCAGCTTCCAGAATTGAGAGAAAATTAAATTAGTGTTACTTTAAAACTCTAGATTAGAAAGCAGCTTGTACAAGCAGCCCTACAAGACTGCCATAGCCTATCCTCCTAGAATGAGCTAGAACGAGGCTACTAACAAACATTAACCTAATTTTGTATTATGTCTGGTTGCTCCAAGTTCTGTAAACAGTCATCCCACTTATATTTTAAGTGAGTTTTTTTTTTAATTTTAAGTACATACAAACAAATATAAGTGTTTCCTAATGTCATGTAAGATATACTTTTATTAACATTTTTATTTGGTTCCTTTAACTGAAACTTAAAGTTAGTTGGATACCGTGCATTTATAAAATAAAATGGTGTAGAAATGGAGAGCAACTGGGCAGGATTTATCTTAGGTAGGGAATTGGGGATATGTGAACAGGAGCCTGAGTCGAAGAAGACAGGGTAAGTCTGCATTCACCAGGACAATTAGTGCACCGGGAAGGGCGAGAGCAGAGGCATGAGAATGCAGTGAGTCTTCTGAGAATCTGAGGATTCTATCCATGTCAGGGGCACAGACAGTGAGTGACAGAGAACCCCTCTGGAAATCCCCATGCTCCAGAAAGAATTCAAAACCTGTGGGCTGCAACTCCTTTTGGGGGGGGGGAGGGACGATATCAAATGACTCTTTCACAAGGGCCACCTAAGATCATCAGAAAGCACAGACATTTACATTATGATTCATAACAGCAGTAAAATTACAGCTAGGAAGTGACAATGAAAATAATTTTATAGTTGGGGATCACCACAAGCTGAGGGCCTGCATCAAAGGGTCGCAGCGCTAGGAAGGCTCTCGCTAGGAAGGCTGAGAGCCGCTGAGCCAGAGGGAAAGTAAGAAAGCTGCCTTGAGGTCTTTACCACACTATTGGTCTTGGCTTTAATGAGCAGGACTTAGATTCTTTAGGTGTCAAGCACATCTGCTGTCTTGTTTTATGATGCTTTTACGTAACCACAGGAGACCCAGTAGGGGATAAGGCGGCCCTGAGCAGCACACAGCTGCCACAGGAGGAAATGCTGGCCTGGCGGGTAATGAATGCGGAGGTCAGTATTTATGAGCTTCCTCTGTCTCAGACGCATTAACAGTGCCGTAAGTTATTTTACTGACTTTTAAGTGTCGCTGTTGGCATCCACTCAAAATAAGGGAGGTTTTATTTAGTTTTTAAACTTTTATTGAACATACATAATGCTTGCTTATTCATCAGATCAACTTCACTTAAATGTTCATAATGGTATTAATTTTAACAGAAAAAAAGTACAGCCAGGCATGATGGCACATACCTATAATCGTAGCACGTTGGAGGCAGAGGCAGGAGGATTGAGTACCAGACCAACGTGGACCACTGCTGCTTTACTGTTGCGGTGATAAATATACCCTGGCAAAAAGCAGCTGATAGGAGGAAAGGTGCTATTCACCATGGTTTGGCGCACACGTGCCTGTGTGTGTGTGTGTGTGTGTGTGTGTGTGTGTGTGTGTGTATGTGTGTGTGTGTATGTGTGTGTGCGTGTGAAGAAAGGCTTTATATTAGCTTATGGCTGCAGAGGGATAGAGTCCACCGGGAAGGTGTGGTGTGTTGTCAGAAGCAGGAAGCTGGCTGATCACATTTCACCTACACAGTGGAATGAGAGAGAGAGAGAGAAAGAGAGAGAGAGCAGCCCAGTCCTGCTGAGGTGCTCGCTCTAGCCAGGTTCTGCCCCCTAAGGTTTCTATAGTCTTACCCAGCACCCACCCACTGAAAACTGGGTGGAAGTGCATGTTCCCATGGAGAACATTTACCATTCGAACCAGTACAGAGGGAAGGCATGCTATAGTTCCATCCTCGCAAACATTTGTTCACTATAGACACAGCTGGGCATGGTGAACCAGTTACCAGATAAGACACATTTCTCAAAATACCGGGCATATACTGAGCCGAGCTTGAAGATCTAAAACCCAGGGGCCATGGGCTGTGGAGTTGTGGTTCTTCTAACTGCAGCTAGATACAGAGAGGCAGAGACTGTAGAATTGTTTGGGGCACACACCTAACTCATGAATAAAGCTACTGAAACATAAACAAATGACAGAATTGTTTGTAAACCTGGCAATTTATACGGCAATTTATATGTGTAGGATCAGCTCTTTCCTCTGGGAATGACATGACTACGGTGAAGCAGGGCAGTTGTAGGGACCTGCTGAAGACCTGGTCTTCAATCCTAAGAATGAAACTGATGAATTCTGCAGCATCTGGCTACGCCTGCGGAAATGGAGCTATTAACATCACCCTCTGAAGGGATGGGAGGTCCCGGATCTCCACAAGAGTCTTCAAGATCTTCCCCTGAATAGTTTCTGAAACCCCAACCCCAACTCCCCTCTTGCCTCAGCTATCTGTCATCTTAGTGAAGGAGATAAACAGTTGGCTAGGAGTAGGACTTTGGGGTGGGGCAGCTGCCTGCAAGCTCCTCTGTCTGGGGTTGGCATTGGTTACTCCTGCTGACTTGCCACAGCCTAGAATCACCCAGGAAGAGAATTTCAACCGAGAAATTGTCTAGGTCAGATCAGCCTGGAGGTTTGTCTTCGAGGATTGTCTTGGGTATTAATTGACATAGGAAGACCCAGCCCACTGTGGGTGGCACCATTCCCTAGGTAGGGATCCTGAAAGAGCCTGTAAGAAAGGAGAGGGCTAGAGGAGAGCAAGTGGGACACATGAGCATCTGTTCTCTCTGCTCCTAACCATGGGTGCACTGTGCCTGGCTGCTTGACTTCCTGCCCTGGCTTCCCCCTGATGTTGGACTGCAATCTGGATCTGTAAACTAAGCAGCCCTTTCTTCCTCTGTGTCGCTTTTGGTCGGGATATTTTATCACAGCAACAGAAATGAAACTCATACCGAATATATGGGTGTTCTTTATGTCTCCTTTAGGGAGGTTTTATAACAGGACTCTGGAGGCTTAAATGCTCATGAGTGAGCGCCGCGGCTCTCTCAGTTTTTCAGCTCAGAAAACTGACATGTGCTTTGCACATTGAGGTAGGACTGAGACACAGCCTCCACTTGCACAGCATTGTTCCATAGGAGAAATATTTTGGATAATAACCTGCACTGTGCAAGGACATAAGGAGAACACCATAATAGTAAGTAAAGTGGACAATTCCTATACTCTCTCGGGGCAGAGCCTCATGAGGGAAATAGACAAGTCACCAGATTCTGTGGCCATGTTGAGAGGGCAAAGGTCAAAGGTGACCATGGACTGCTCCGAATGGAGGCTCCCCAACCCGAACCATTTAAAGGTGAAGTCGTACATGTTGGGATGGGGAGAACAGCATAGCAGGCGTGGAATGTCACGTGAGAAGGCTCAGAAGCTAGAAACATTCTAAAGAGCTAGAAGAAAAGTAGCCATGGCAGCTCGAAGGAGAGATGTCCCCATTGTCTTCTGCTTTGAACACTTCATTCCCAGGTGGTGACACTGTCTAGGGAGGTTTGGATTTTCCTTGCTGGAGGAAAATATGTCCTTAGAGCTTTAAGAGTAAAAGGCCTTTTGATCTCTGCTCTGTGCTTACAGTTGAGGATATAGTCTCTCTGCTTCCTACCCCTACTGCAACGACTGCATCTTGCTGCGGAACCTCCCTGCTGGGATGGACTCTTATGCTCCGGAGCGCTGAGCCAGTGTGACCTTTTCTCTCATAAGTAACCTTGGTCTTGGTGATTGTCTTGGCAAACAGTGGCTAAGCTGTCTGGGGGAGAAGCTATGGGGAAGAAGAGGCAGGCAGTGAGAGGGGCTGTTTGGGATACAGCCAGCTGCAGGTCGGAAGGGCACCTAGGTGAGTGGGTTCTGCAGCACGGAATATGTTATTTCACTGAACAAGAAGCCTGGAGGCAAGATGCTTGTATGACTGGAAATTCAAAGTCTAAGACTGTCCTAAGGGGCTATGTCCTTTCAGCTCTCTGCCCTGCCTTCCTCAGGATGCAAGCTTTGTCCACCTGGCTGCAGACCGCTGGGTCTCAGACAAGGCTGTGGAACTTTCTTTGGAACTTTCTCCCTCAGTAGCTCTATTTGGGAAAAATTGATTAACTCCTCTACATTGACAAAAAGTATTCAAGTGGATGAATTCCAGGGTCCATCTCTATACTAGTTGCTTTTCCATCACTGTGGTTAAAACACTGTGACCAAAATCAGCTTAAAGGAGAAAGAGTTCATTTTGCATTGTGGTTTCAGAGACGTAGCATCCAAAATGGTGAGGCAGGCATGGCAAAAGCAGCCAGAGCAGGAAGCTGGCTAGTGACATTTCCATCCAGAAAGGTACACTGGAAATAGAGGGAGAGAACAGGCAGTAGGGAAAAGCTATAAACCCTCAAAGCCTCCCCTCTCCCCGTGACCTACTTCCTCCAACAAGGCTCCACCTCCTAATGGTCTGGTAACCTCCCCCAAACAGCACCACCCACTGGAGACCAAGTGCTCAAATCCCTGAGCTTACAGTGACAACAATGATTTAGTCACTGCAGTGTAGAACCTTTCTATAGAACTGGATCCTGAGCTGTGGCAGGCAGGCATGCAAAAAGAAATAATGCTGTCAGACCAAAATTAGTTTGAACAAGGAGTTGCTCTATCTCTTCTGGTGAACAGGACTTAGAATTTGGATGGGGTCTCCTTTCATCTAAAGTCCTACAGGACTGAGGTCATAGCACTGGCCACGGAAGCATGTTGAGCACAAGGCAGAAGAGAATGAGTGGCTTAGCCACTGGCTGAAGACAAGATATTGAGTAACCTGGATGGTACCAGAGCTCAGCTCCTTGCAAAAGTCAGTCATATGAAGACTAGTTTCTCAACTTCTGTCATTGTCTTAGTTAGGGTTTCTATTCCTGCACAAACATCATGACCAAGAAGCAAGTTGGGGAGGAAAGGGTTTATTCAGCTTATTTCTACATGGCTGTTGATCACCAGAAGAAGCCAGGACTGGAACTCAAGCAGGTCAGAAAGTAAGAGCTGATGCAGAGGCCATGGAGGGATGTTTCTTACTGGCTTGCTTCCCCTGGCTTGCTCAGCCTGCTCTCTTATAGAACTCAAGACTTCCAGTCCAGGGATGGCACCACCCACAAGGGGCCCTACCCCCTTGATCACTAATTGAGAAAATGCCCCACAGCTGGGTCTCATGGAGGCACTTCCCCAACTGAAGCTCCCTTCTCTGTGATAACTGCAGCCTGTGTCAAGTTGACACACAAAACCAGCCAGTACAGTCATGTTCATGCATTGATGCATTCCATAGATTATCTCCTCTATAATGTATACTGTATCTTTAAGACATTTTTAACGTTGCTTTAATGATGTGCCTTTGTAAAGTATTATATTTACACACAAGTGGACTATGTGATTTGTATCAGTATATTAAATTTAAAATCATTATGTAGTGATAATTTTGGAGTTTTTGTTTCTTTGAAAAAAAACCCACAGAAATATTATAGGAATGTGTTTTTGTTTTGATCCCAGATGTGGAGATAGGGAGCTGCTTTAGACCGACCACACCAGCTGATTATGATTTGCCTTGTGCTCTAGGAGGGCCATGATTTTGCCAGCTGCAGATAGTTTATGCAATTGTGTGATGTTTGAAACTCTGGGAACTTTTCATAGTGTATGGCCTGGAGAGGTATGATGGGTTGTTTGTTGTTGTGAGTTGGTTGTTGATGGTCATAGTTTGTTAGGGAGTCATACACAAAGGAAAACAACAAAAAGAAAAATTATTTTCCTGATAGGATCAGAGGTGAGGAGGACACAACATCTGTCCCCAACACTGGGAGCAACTGGGACCAGCTGGACTCAGGCACACAGGAACTCTGCCAGCACAGGGGCATGCTTCCTGTCTGTCTGGGCTGGTGCTCTGAGCAGACCTTGGGCACAAATTTTGCAGCCAGTCCCACAACACCCAGAGGAAGCTCTACTCCTGGGAGCTCTAATGGGCCCAGGATCCCAGGATCCCAGAATCACAGGATCCCAGAGACAACTTGACTCTGAGGAGTTCTGACATAACTAGGATCACAGGAAGGACAGGTCCCAGTCAGATTTAGCAAGGGCAGGTAGCACTAGAGATATCCAGATGTTGGGGGGGGGGGACAAGCGTAAGAAAATAAATAACACAAACCAAGGTCACTTGGCATCATCAGAACCTAATTCTTCCACCATAGCAAGTCCTGGACACACCATTATACTGGAAAAGCGAGATTCAGATATAAAATCACTTCTAATGGTGATGATACAGGACTTTAAGAAAGACATAAATAGCACCCTCACAGAAATACAGGAGAACATAGGTAAACAGCTAGAAGCCCTTAAAGAGGAAGCACACAAATCCCTTAAAGAACTACAGGAAAACACAATCAAACAGGTGAAGGAAATGAACCAAACCATCCAGAATCTAAAAATGGAAATAGAAACAATAAAGAAGTCACAAAGGGAGACAGCCCTAGAGTTAGAAAACCTAGGAAAGAGGTCAGGAGTCATAGATGCAAGCATCACCAACAGAATACAAGAGATAGAAGAGAGAATCTCAGGGGCAGAAGATACCATAGAAAACATTGACACAACAGACAAAGAAAATGCAAAAAGCAAAAAGCTCCTAACCCAAAACATCCAGGAAATCCAGGACACAATGAGAAGACCAAACCTAAGGATAATAGGTATAGAAAAGAGTGAAGATTCCCAACTTAAAGGGCCAGTAAATATCTTCAACAAAATTATAGAAGAAAACTCCCCTAACCTAAAGAAAAAGATGCCCATGAATATACAAGAAGTCTGCAGAACTAGACCAGACCAGAAAAGAAATTCTTCCTGTCACATAATAATCAAAACATCAAATGCATTAAACAAAGAAAGAATTTTAAAAGCAGTAAGGGAAAAATGTCAAGTAACATGTAAAGGCAGGCCTATCAGAATTACACCAGACTTCTCACCAGAGACTATGAAAGCTAGAAGATCCTGGGCAGATGTCATATGGGCCCTACAAGAACACAAATACCAGCTGTTATAGTCAGCAAAACTCTCAATTACCATAGATGGAGAAAACAAGATATTCCATGACAAAACAAAATTTACACAATATCTTCCACAAATCCAGCCCTACAAAGGATAATAGAGGGAAAACACCAACATAAGGAGCAACACTACACCCTAGAAGAAGCAAGAAAGTAATCTTTCAACAAACCCACACAAACATAATTCCACCTCTAACAACAAAAATAACAGGAAGAAACAGTTACTTTTTCTTAATATCTTAATATGAAAATTAATAGTACCAATGTATGTATCCTAATCAATTGAAATTAAAAAATATGAGGAATTAGAAATTTATTGGCTGTCATCCAGTGGTCTCTTTAATTTGGTAATTGGAGAAATAGGTACAATATTGTACAATCCATATACACTTTCTGCTTCTTTGTACATGACAGTGTCTTGCTGTATACCATATAATGGTCTTGAAATCAGGCTTCTCCTATCTCAGCCTCTCTATTAGTAGTATTGTTTATTTGATGTTTTTACACTATACTATGGCTTTCAGAACAGCTTACATATTTCAAATGTATTTATATATCCCAAAGGAATGTAGACAATTAACTTGGTAGGTGGCTTGTAAGAGAACAAGAAAGAGTGAGACTGAATGCTTTGCTTGATGTTTGTAACTATTGTATCAAGTTTGAAGAAGAGGACTTTATAAGTTACTCTTTTTTGGAGATGAATGCCTTTCAAAATTATCACAGCCAATGAACCAGATTCTTACCCTCACCTAATGTCTGTGCCACCCTCCAAGCAGAACCATTGTTCATTGAAACAGTTAGTGAATGACTTTATGGATAGATCATCTTAATACATATACCCTTTCTTAAATGAATGTAACCAGTTCTCTGTGAGCTGAGAATGAAGACAATCTCTTAAGTCAAATAGCTTTGACCATAGCAGGAAATCTGTATCCAAAAAGCATGCCTACAATTGATTCCTTGGCGCAGCGCAGCTGAACTGTCAACTCTCAGCTTAGCTATGATGGAGGTAAAATCCTTTGGTGATTTGGTCATTGAAGTACAGCCTTATTACAATGAACTCCAATGTCTAAAAATTGTTCTTATTTGGGCTTGTACCACAGTAAGAGCCAAGATTTTAAGCTCGACTAAAACCAAAACAAACAAACAAACAAACAAAAAGACTATCTATTTATGTTTACTTAAAAATACTAGTTGTGATGTATTATTTTAAAATATATAGTTAATATGTTTGGAGTTATTTAAAATTTATATTGCGAAAAATGTATGTATTTTCAGTATTGCTGTAGACAAGCATCTACATAAGACTGTTCAATTGATTGTTGTTTTATATCAAACAATTTTTATAATACTCATTTTTATTGTTACAATATTTTATAAATTTTAAAGAATATGACAAATTTTTTTTAAAAAGCGAAAGGTATTACAGGTATTGAAGCGGAGGTCTCTGGGAGGAGTTGGTGTACAAAAGGGAAACAAGAATGTGATGTAATTCTATTTACTTAAAATATGTTTTTAAATGTTAACAAATTCAGATAAACCATGTATCTTTTCTCATCATAATACAATAAAACTTAAATCAATAAAAAAAAAAAAAAGAAATTAGTTTCCTGACAGTGAAGATCAAACTCGCCCCTAATCAGTAGGAAGTAGCCTATGCACAACCTTTCCCCCTTTATTCAGGGATCTCTTTCCTTTCTTCTCTATCCTTTTTTTCTCCCTTATCTAGTGTTAGGGCGTTGGAAGGGTAGAAAAAAAGGTGGAAGAAAGAAGAATCCACAATGTAACAAAAGACAAGCTACACCAGTCCATCATAAACCAAAGAGTTAAAATACATAGAAATGGAAAAAAGAAAATGTGTATTGAAGTAAATACAGAGGGAAAGAGATAATAAACAAACACAGAGACAAGAGAGAGATATAGTGAGCTAAATTAGAACTACTACATTCTAACCAAAGACCCTTCTTTGCTGAGGACTCTGATGATGGGTGTGTCCTTCATTTAGTTAAGCCACACAAGTAAGACAGAGAGGTCTTGATGACATGATAGCACCACACAGGTTTTCAATCATCCAGAGAGCATCATGGGAGAACACTACAAAGGGATTCTTGTACCCTCCTCTCCTGAACTAATGTCACTCAAAGCTGTGCCAGGCCACCCAGGTCTTGCACTTGTCCCACACTTTAGGGGACACTATTATGTGTCGTGAGATTACTGATTCACTGAAAATTAAGTGTGAGAGGCACAGAGTTCAGTCTTAGGTTTTTCCTCCTCAGCCTCGAGGTAGAGCATGGACTCGAGTGGGGGCACACCTAAGTCTCCTAGGAGGAAGTCTTCGGAATTGACATCATCATCATCATCATTATCATAGCCATTGTGAGATGTGCATGATTTGGGGGATATGCATGAGTCTCAGAGCGCATGTGGAAGTCAGAAGACAACTTTGTGGAACCAGTTCTCTCCATTCACCTTTACATGGGTTCCAGGAATCATATTCAAACACCAGGTGCGTACAGCAAGCACAGGTACCCCCAAGCCATCTCTCTGGCCCAAAGAAGTCTTGTTAAAGTGGTTTGTTTGTACCAAAATTCAGCGCAAGATTATTTCTGTGAGTAAAATAACTACAAAACACCTGAGTAATTAATCCGAGATGAATCCAAAATAACAGATCTCTGAGGAAACGAGGTGGAGACAGATCGTAAACCTGCACGGCTGATCTATTGTGCTCCACTGGGAACTGTATTTCACATCCACAAATGACTGTAAAACAATAGCTTCTGCTCTGTCCTCGGGCCAGGAAGAAATATTAATCATTGCCAGAGAGGCTGGGGCATAAAATATGTATTATCTTCATTTCCCTTTTTATTATCAGCTCTAAATCTTAATCAGGAAGTACGGGGCTCTTTTGTGCATTTGGTCTTTTCGAGAAAAGGAAAAGTGGCTGTGTCCTCCTTCCGACGGTGCCTCTCCCACCTATGATCTTCCCACTCCAAAGTGGTAAAGTCATGAGACATCTCTAGTGGTGCCGATCCACAAACCCTATCCAGTGTATCCGTTATCCAGTGTACCCGAACACCTTCCTGTGGGTTTCTTCCCCTGAAGGGAGAGGGAGCTCAGCAAACCACCTTCTTCTGAGATCCTAGCGACAGATCAGTTTTATTCCAAAAAAGTTCACTCTGAGGAACCAATGAGGTTTTCGTACTTACAGAGCACAGGTGAGGGGGTACAGGCAGGAACATGGGTGACCCCCAAAGCAAACACTTTGAAACAGGAGCCCACTATAGATGAAGCTCCCCATGGCTTTGTAGATGGAGCGTCTCACAATTAACCCCCCCCCCCCTGCCTGTATATTCTACCCCAGGCTGAAACTTCAGCCCACATGTAATTAGGGCAGCATTGCATGCGAATGGCTGCAAGGAGTGCCTGGGTTCTCAACTGAGAATCCCAGACCTCCCAGCCTATCCTTCTGTGAGGGATTGACAGTGGTCCAGGGTGTCCAACTGTGATGGATTCTTGTGAGCAGATACAGCCCACATCGTGAACATGACACTTGTTTTACTGGGAAGATCAGGCTGTATGACATCAATACATCTCAACCTTTCTATTTCCAATGAGTTCAAAAGGAAAGTTAAAAGCTACCTGTACAAGCTACTGCTACCCTGCTGCTTCCAGCTGAGAAGCCCCCCCCCCTTAATAACATACGACTGACTTGTGTGTAATGTCATAATGGTCTATATGATACAAAATTCTGTAATAAATACTTCACTACTATCATCTTGCTGAATCATAGCTGACTCAACATAAAATCATTTTATGGAAAACCAGTGTTTGGGATGGAGAAGCATACTGTAGCTTGTCTTGAGCACACATCGTAAGCAGGGCATCTGTCTATCGGACTCAACGCTTCAGTCCTAACTTGGATGCATCTTAAGCCATCCCTTCAGGTCTTGGAGAAAAGTCCCCCACAGAGCTTCCTTCTTGTACATTCTGAAGCTGTCAAAGAGTCTACTGATGCTCACAAATACACAGACACCTGTCCTGAAACTCTGCCTTTGTTTGTTTGTTTGTTTGTTTGTTTCAAGACAAGGTTTCTCTGTGTAGCCCTGGCTGTCCTGGAACTCACTCTGTAGACCAGGCTGGCCTCGAACTCAGGAATCTGCCTGCCTCTGCCTCCCAAGTGCTGGGATTAAAGGTATATGCCACCACTGCCTGGCTAAACTCTGCCTTTCTAACATGTGCATTCCACCAGGATCAATACAGGAAAGATGCCTGGGACTCACAATAACTCCATCTATTCTCTAGGGGGCAGCAAAGAGCAGAAATTTGCTGCAGCTTGGGGGGGGGGGAAACACCAGTTATTATTGGTGGTCCAACTTTCTGTGTCTATGTCTTCCTAAAAAAATTTTGTTTCCAAACAGCTTCTTTGAGACATTGTTTCTAGATCCATAGTCTCCACCCAGTTTCTACATCACTCCAGGGAACCTACCCAGCTTCTTTCAGTAAATGCCTTTTCCTTTAAACAAGCAAGTTGTAATGTCTGTCTCTTGTAACTCCCAGTCTCAGGTGCCAAAAGCTCTGCACACCTGTTCTTATTTGAAGATTCTTATTATTTCTACTTCTGAACATAAATTTAGTCTGTTTGTACAGAAAGCATGTGGCTGGGTTTTTTTTTTCCTTTCTTTCTTTTTGCTTTCAATTAGCTGATGACTTTTTATCTACCTATATTAGGATTAACATACCTTTATTTAAAATGTAAAAAACTAGTGATGATGTGATCTTATTTGTCACCTCTGCCCTTTACACTTTTACATCTTACTTCTTTGTAAACTAATTCTATAGGACTATTTTAAATAACAGTTTTTAAACATCTCAAGAAAACTTGAATTTTGACACCCCACTGTGCATTTATTCTTTCCAGAGTGCTCCATTGCGTCCTATTGGCTCAGGACTCCACAAAATCTCATCTCTTTTCAGCTACAAAACCAAAAAACTTCCTTTAACATTTCTTGAAGACAAAGTGTTATTGATGAAATTGATGTTTTCTTCTCAGTTCCTGGGCTCTTTAGTTAAAATAATTTATATTTCATGTTTAATCCCAGCACTCAGGCAGATCTCTCTGAGTGTGAGGCTAGCCTGGTCTACAGAACAAGCTCCACTTCAGCCAGAGCTACAAAGTTACAAAGTGGTAACTCTCCCTCTCCCTCTCCCTCTTCCTCTCCCTCACTCCCTCTCCCTCTCTCTGATACACACATACACATAACACACACACCACACACACGTATACCACACACACACACACTCATACACACACTCACATATACACACACTCACACACACATACACACACTCACACACACATACACACACTCACTCATACTCGCACGCACGCGCGTGCGTGCGCACACACACACACACACACACACACACACACACACACACACACACACGTTCAGGAGGCCTTGGAAGAAAACTTGGGAACATGCAGTGCCCACAAAGGGCAGAAGTGTGTCGAATCTCCAGGACCTCGAGTTACAGGCAGTTGTGAGCTACCATGTAGAAACTGAACTCTATCCTCTAGAAGAACAGAAAGCCCTAACTCCTAAGTCACCTGTCCAACTCTAAATCTATCTTTTCCATGCCCTGTCTTCCCATTCCTTCCTCCAACTACCTGAAGTCTGGTATCTAACTATACAGACTGCCATACGGGTTCTGAATTACTTCCTCCAATACAGATCATACAACTTTACCCATCTATTTCTAGATAACAGCAAATCCCCCCAGACTGCCAGTCATTGCCTAAATCAGAGGTTTCACATTGCACTTAACCAAGTATCTGTACAGAGGTAAACATAGCCCAGCCATAGCACCATCGCAGGTTCCCAGATCTCCCTTCAGACTTAAAAGCACACACCCTCATCATCATCCGCCCATCCCCTGGCATCTGGAAGCTGACATGTGGGATTGTGTCCCTCTAGAAATGTATAGTAGCAAATCAAAAGCACAGGCCTGGCTCTGTAAGAATCTGTGTTAAGAGAAACTCGGCTCTTCTTCCAGATACTAACACCAGGCTCCCCGCCCCCCCACCCCCCCACCCCTGTCTTTAAATGAGAATACCTCCACAGCTCATATGTTTGAAGACCTGGTCTCCAGTTGACTGGACAGACTGTTTGGGAAGGATTGGGAGGTGTTTCCAAAGGCACATGCCATTCACATCTGACTCCTGCTTGCAGATCAAGAGGTGTGCTCTCGGCTGTTCCTGCCACCATGCCTTTGCTCCCCCCTCAGGGACTCCAACCCTCTGAAACCATAAGCCCAATTAAACGCTTCCTCTGATAAGTTGTCCTGGCTGTGGTGTTTCATCACAGCAATAGAAACGTAGCTAAGACACCCACACCACAAAGTTCTGCAGCTGCCTCTTCAGTGGATGCCTTCATGGGGTACGCTAGCTAATTCAACCTGATGGGTGCTGGTAGACTGAGGGCTCACTGCTCATGGCGCTGAGTTTCCACTTACTTCAGATATCAAATACAAACACAGGTTGTAATTTGTGTAGCCAGCTATACCTAAAGGTTCCCACTATCCCTTCTGTGGATATATCTGTTTGCTAGAGTAGATCAAAGAAAATTGCCTGTACTTATTATAAAGGATATTTAAAAGAACTTAAGATGAAAGATCTGCAGGGCGAGGGAAAGAAGCAGAGCCATATGGCTTCTGTGCTGTCTGGGCGTGACGCACTCTACACTCCTCTGTGTGCTCAGCTGTCCGGAAGCTCACTGTCATTCCAATCCTTCGAGCATTTGTTTGGGGAGAAGGTGACCTGGCTAGTCTTATGTCACCTTGAGGCAAGCTAGAGTCATCTGAAAAAAGGAAACTTCTATTGAAAATGCTTCTGGAAGATCGGGCTACAGGGCATTTTCCTAATTAGCAATTGATGTAGGAGGGCCCAGCCCATTGTGGGTGGGGCCATCGCTGGGCTGGTGGTCCTGGGTTGTCTAAGAAAACAGAACAGGCAAGGCATGGGAAGCAAGCCAGTAAGCAGCACTCCTCCACTGCCTCTGCATCAGCTCCTGCCTCCCGGTTCCTGCCCTGTTTGAGTTCTTGTCCCGACTCACTTTGATGATAAACAGTGCTGTGAAAGTGAAAGCCAATTACACTGTTCCCTCCCCACATCTTTGGTCATGATGCTTCATTCCAGCCTTAGTATCCCTAAGACAGAGGCTTAGACTTTATTAAAGTATCAGTGCATATGTGTCTATGTGTGCGTATGTGCACGTGTGTGCAGGTGCCTCTAGAGGCCAGAAGGTGGCACTGGAGATACCCCGTGGAGATAGAGTTCCAGGTTGTTATGAGCCATGCAGCCTGAGTGCCAGGAGCTAAGCTCTGACCCTCTGCAAGGGTACATACAGGTTCTTCACCACTGAGCCATCTCTCCAGCCCGAGTTCATTGTTTTTTTTTTTTTTAAATTACCTTACATTTATTTATTATGCCTTTGTGCACATGCCATGGTCCTTCCCCACTGAACCATTTCGCTGGTCCCCTTTGAGTTGCTATAGCAGCTTTGGACCATGGGTGCAGTTGGGTGTTGGCTAGCACTGACCTTCTCAAGCTTCAGCCCTTCTTTCTGAATAGGCTAGAAGCTGGGGCATAGAAGATCTACAGGCCAGGCCACCTAAGCTGAAAACCATTTCCCTGTTTTCCTCCATCTTAAACAAAATATCTTTTTGCCCTGAATTAATCTTCTGCATATTAAAGTGTGGATAAGCAAAATCATGGAGATGAGAATAAAAAGTTAGTGTAATGACTGACAAAGGGGCTCAGTTCTCTTTTCAATGTGACAGTGTGACAGCAACACCACAGTAGGTATTACATCCTAGAACATATATACTTAGTTTGGTGTGTGTGTGTGTGTGTGTGTGTGTGCACATGAATGCAGGTGCCCCTGGAGGTCAGAAGAGGGTCCCCTCTTATTTTATCCTTTTGCATTTTCTACTTTTTAACTTATCCTGATAATCACTGATTACCTAGTAAAGAAGAGCAGAGCTAAGAGTGCCTTTTTGTAATTTTCTTTCTCTCTTACTGATATGGTGATTTCTGATAATATGAGAGATATTCATTGAATCATATCCACAATGGTTACTTTTAAAATATAAGCATGACTCAAATCAAGCTGTGTCAAGTTGTTAATTTCCGTCTCCCCTGCCCACATGTGATCTAATTAAATAGTCTGAGGCATGACTCGTACCAGAGAAAATACAAAATCAAAATAATTGCTGGCATCGTGGGCAGTCTAAAATAACTACATCAGGAAGCTTGCATATCAAATTACTTCCGGGCTCATGAGAGAGCATTGTATCTCAGAGGGCGCTGGATCACACAAATCTAATTGCTATAGTTATATTTCAGTAAAATTGCAAAGGAAAAAGAACTATTTCTTTTGTTTGATGCTTGGAAATCCTGTGATGTGAAATTTGGTGATATGTTTTCAAAGCTCTAAAAATAGACGCACTTTTTTCTTCACACAGAAGGTCCAAAACAACGAACTACTTCCCCACCATGCATCTGGCACTGTTTTGATGGGTAAGATACAGAGCAAGGGAGAGAAGGTTCCCAGATACCTTATTTTACAGCAATCTAGTGAATAAAGTTTTAGTCTTTTTTGTATGTTTGTGTCTAGGCTGGAAAATGAATCAGACATCTTCTACAATTACTTCCCCGTCTCATCGCATTTTTAAAATTTTTATGTTCTGTGCATGAGTGTTTTGACTGTGTGTACACATCTGTAATCCCTGCATTCCTATGACAAGATGGAAAACAGAAACAGTCTGGAAGCTCAGGGGCCAGCTTAGTCTGGCACACACAACAACAAACAGGAGATGCTGTCTCAAACAAGCTGGAAGATGAAGACAAACAACCGAGTTGTCCGCGGCCCACATGTGCTCAGACTTACACACACACACACACACACACACACACACACACGCCAAGTTTACCACAAACTGAGTAGAATAAAATAATAAAGTATATTCTATCACAGCTGGGGAGACAGATGTGCGTGGAATCCATGTTTTTGGAGGCTTCAGCGCAATCTGCTCTGAGCATTGATCCGGGCTGATAGTGGCCATCAAATTCCTAGAAACTTCGCTTATAGTCATAGCACAGTAGTCTTTGACTCCATCTCCATACACTGCCTTCCCCTTGGGTTTCTTCCTATGTGTCCCCCCCCCCCAATAAAGATGTATCTGTCAGTAGACTTAGGACTGACTCTAATCAGGTAGGACCTATTCTAATTCTATTTGCAAAAGCTCCATTTCTAAATAGGGTTGTGAGATAGTGTTCCAAATTCTGGGGGTATAATGTGCAATTCACTAGAATGAAACAATGATGATGATAGGCAATAGATAGGAGATCAATAGATGATAAACAGGCAGACATAGACAGATGGATTTTGTCTAGAGCAGTGGGACCTTTCATGGCTCATCCATATACAGCCTGAAAGCCTAAGATTTCAGGCACTCACAGTCATGAAAAATCATCTAGGACAGAGGCTCTGAGTTTGTTCTCGCATACATGATGATGTATGTTTGCCTCACTGGCAAACATACATATGTGGATCTATACAAAGCAGAACAGGCTTTATTAAGAATTTTTACCTAAGAGTGAGAAGCTGGAAAGGAACATGAGAAATCAAGGAGAAGTGAGTCAGACACACTGGACAGTAGGAAGTGTTCCCTAGAGGAAAAGCCATCAGACTTCCTTCTCTGGGGTTCTCTTAGGCCCACAGCAGAAAGTGGACAAAGGCTGGGGTCATCTCTATTGCGATCAGCTAACTCTCTAGGCTCCCATAAGCCAATCCAGTGGAAGAGTCACACACTCTGTGTATGTCCCTTGGCCCAACCAGGTAGGTGGGCATATGTTGCCCGCCCAGGAGGGAGCAGCTGATGCCCTCATCTGTCCATCTCTGCTTTGTGAGCTCCTGATCTTGACTGCTGGCTAGCCTCTCCATGTCAGCTGGGCCTGGCCTTGCCAACTAAGCCTTGTAGGAGTTTTTTCTGGATGCTAATTATACCGAGTACCCTTTGTTCTCACATTTACATGATTGATCAGCTTGTAGCTTTTCCCTTGGTAGAGAAATAAGTCATGCCAGCCTCCAACATGGAGCCACATACTTTCTCGGTTACCTCACATTTAGCTCCCTGTCTGTGGAGTGTTCGTGTTGTAGCTACTTGTTAGAGGATCTTCTTGTGTGTGATTTACTCTCTTAACAATTCTATGCCTTAGAAGCAAAGATACACGGAAGGACAATGGTACCTTCCACATAGTACTCAAGGGCTTTGGAGGGAGAGGAGCCTGCCTGTGGTCACTGCCTCACGGCTTTTCCTTCATCTTCTCTCTTTGGCTTACTCATCTTTGATCCAGCTGCACATCCTCTTATTCTCCTTCCCCAGCGCCACAGACTTTGCCATTTTAACCTTTAACCTTTTTTAACGCCAACCTTAAAGACACAGGTTAAAAGGAGGGTCTCGGCATGGGCTCCAAGCCACCTTAACTTATTTCTTGTAGAAAATGAGGACATTGGTGACCACAGGTTAGTGATATGAGAAACACAGGAGGCCTGACTGCGTAAGCCAAGGGGGGAGGCTGCAGAAGAAACCAATCCTGCTGACGCCTGCATTATAGACTACCAGCCTCTAGCATTGTGGGAAAATAAATTATTGATTAAGCCACTCAGTCTGTGGTCTCTTATTATGGCAGCCATAATACACCAGGGACTAAGCTGTTGTGATGGAACAAGATATAGAAATATATCTCCTAAGAGCAGTGTTGACTGGGGCTGAGAGAGGGAGACCCCCAGCAGAGCTCTGAAGGTAAGGACTTGTACTTCTCTCCTCTCCCTGAAAGCCTTTTTATTGTTTTTAGATTTGTTTTAAATTTTTATTCCTGTGCATGTGTGCATCTGTGTGTGAGTATGTGCATGTGTGAGTGCATGTGCAGGTGTGAGTATGTGTACAAGTGTGAGTGTGTGTGCAGGTGTGAGTGCAGTGCAGGTGGAAGCCATAAGATGATGCCAGGGTTCTTGGAGCTGGAGTTACAGCTGACTGTGAGCCACCCATGTGGGTGCTGAGAACCAAACCCCGATCCTCTGTAGGAGGACCAGAAAACACTCTTAACAAGTGAGCCATCTCCCAAGCCCTGTAAGCTCCTCTTCTTTTACTACTAAAAGGAAATCCAGCAACTTCCAGAACATTCTTTCGTGTTATAACCGCAATTGTGATTAAGTTTGGCACACTCGAGCAGCACGGGCTGTTAAGTTCCTGGCCTTGCACGAATGGCCTGGAACATACCTATTCCTTTAAAGTGTCCTTATAATAAAAAATGTGCATCATTCAGAAATGTCAACAGTTTACACGCCACCAAGATTTAATGCTAGTTAATTTTTTTTTTTACTTTAAAGCGTTTATTCTTTAAAAAATTAGTTGCTTTTTATACAGCTATATAAAGTTCTTAATGTTTTTTTGGCAGTGGAATATAATGGAATTTTACAACTATATAAAAAAGTTACCTTTGCCTAAGAAACAGCATTTACCTGTGTGTACATAGTTGACTGACAAAAGTCTCTACCATCCAGCACCCTAATTAAGTGTCGAAATAAGCTACCTCATATTATAGGATCTCCAAAAAAGAAAGGAAAGACACACGCGCACACACACATGCACACACATGCACACACACACACACACACACACACAGGCACTCGTGCACACAGCCTTCTGTGGCTCAAAACACAGTATCACGGCCTATCTGCAGGCAGCTCAAAGTAATTGCTGAAAATAATTAATTAGTGATAAGAAACTCCTTTCAGTGTTGAAAAAAAATACTTAGCAGTTCCCTTCAGCTGGCTTTAGTTCAACTCTAAGCAAGGAATCACAACCATCTGCTGCTCCACATACACTTATGCTTGTGTTTTAAGACGAGCTTTCCTGGCCCATAGCAACTGCAGTGTAGCTTTGAAATGAAGCAGAGAACAGACAAAACCCAGTGCTGGTGACAGACAGACGGCAACTTCACTTCTTCATTCTTCACAAAGACTGAAACCACTTTCCAGGACCATGAAGAGCTAGGAGTCACCTATTTGAAAATAGGTGCATCGTTTAACATGAAACCATTTGAAAATAGGTGACTCCTAGCTAGTTAATATTTTTATGTATCTTAACTCTTTATGTTTTTAAGAGAAAATATAACTTGTCTTGTACTTTACTTCGCTGCTCTTCCAGAGAAACTGTTACTGCTGTATGTAACTTTTAGGTTTGTGTTCTCTTGCACTGTGTGTATGATTCTTTGCTCTTTAAGAGGGAGATGAACAGTGTGTGTGAGAGAGCATGTGTGTGTGTATGTGTGCAAGTGTGTGTGCATGAGGGCTTTCCCCTCAGCGGCCATACTGCACTTTCTCTTGCTATGAATGTAGGACTTGCATAGATTTGACGAGGCTTATTTGGCTGTGAATGGATAGTGGCTTACTCAACAGTCTCCTTGTTGATAAGAAATGAGGTTGTCTTGCCTTCTCAGCTATGACAAAGAGCTGTGGTTCTTTGAGTGACCGTCTCTGCATTTGTCACTCCCTGTGCGCAGAGTGCGTGCACACAGTGGTCTCTGTTGCTTTCCTGGACTTCAGAAACCCTCCTTCCAGCTGTTCCTGAGACCTTGACCTTGAGTGCTCCAAGTATCCCCCAGAGACACTGTCAACCCTACGTTGAATCTATCGATACAGGCTGAATAGAGACAAGGACATCTACTTTTATTTGTGACTTCAGTTCAAGTTTGAATTCACATCTCCAGATGTTGAGAGGCATGCATCATTTAACATGAGACCATATCAAAGGTTCGTACTGGTCCCCGGGTAAACAGGTTGACCATACGAGGAGGAGAAGGCCGCCTGTTCATCCCATGAATCACTCCATTGCACAGGGGAAGAATTTTGTTTTGTACAGTCTGTCAGCTGCTCTCAGGAGTCATGAGTTCTGGTTCCATGAGCAAAGACAAACAGGGCAAAGAAAGAGACTCAGCTAAAGTACTTCAGAATTTCCCAACCAGCTCTACATACTGTCTTCCATTAAACAAAGGTCGGGTTACAGTGAATGTTTTTAGACTATATTGTAGTGTGCATATAACATTTTAGTGTTTTTTATCTTTGTGCTATAATTCAGGGGTTTTGGTCTTTTTTGTATATTTATGCATGCACCTGTGTGTGTGTATGTGTGTGTGTATGTTTGTGTGCAAGTGTGTGTGCAAGTAGAACTGTAGACGCTTATATCCTTCTCACTTAAAAAACAAGTGGGCCTGTCACAGTCCCACAGTGATTTTATGAGGCATCTGTGCACATCAATCATTAATTAGAATAACATCTGGCTATGATTATATCACTTATTACATGACAGCTAGGGATGCTGACTTCATATATTACTTTATTGAATATTCAAAATTAATACAATACCAATTGCTGTCTCCAGTTCAGAGAGAAAGATACTTAAGTCCAGAAAGGTTCAGTAATTCATTCATGCACACATAGGAAAACTGGGATGGAATCCTGGTCTATCTGACTCAGGACTACTTGCCCAACACTAGTTGCCTAGGGATGGTACCGCCCACAGTGGGTCAGGGGCCTCCCACATCAACTACCATCAAGACAATCCCCTTACAGACATGCTAATCTGATACTGGAAAGCTCTTCATTGAGTTTCCCTTCTGAGGTAGTTCCAGTCAAGTTGGCAGTTAAAGCTAATTAAGACAATCACCTGTCAACTGGCCATTTCCGGCAAGCACGTCCAAATACAAACCCTTAAGGTCCTCATGATTTTATCTGTGTGAACGTTCACATGCTCCCAGGGAACAACACAGAAAATGATCTTGACAGAGAACGCTTGCTTGGTTTCTGAATCTTAATTTAGCAAGAGCAATGCAGAAGGTGAGATTAGGGCCAGAAAATATCTCAACGGTGTGCTGAGGTTGAGGTTGACACATTCTCCACAAGCAAGAGTTGGAAAACAAGTTGTGATTTTTCTCGGCCCTTGATCATCTTCCTGGTGCTAGAAAACTGTGCATGTTTTTTTTTTAAGCACCATAAAGTATCTCCCTCTCCCCCTTGGCACATGGGAAATGTCATCACACAAATGATCTAACTACACACAATGACACCAGAGAGACTGGGATTTATATTCATGAGGAATGCACAGACACGTAATTCATGAGCAACGTTGACAGAATGAGTAATCAGAGGGTCTCAGTGGACCGTAGATCAGGCCTGAATCTCCCATATAGTTAGTACATTGTGGAGTCATACAACTTTTCGTCTTATGAGCTGTCATTGGGTAGATTGCATTCTGGGCTTGTAACTGCTGGACTATGGGGGCTTCATTTTATGGACAGGCAAGTAATCTGTATTTTATTATATTTAAACATAGTTTCACCCATAGTTCTGTGGTGACCTGGGTGTTTACGGCCTAGTGGATGTGATTTATGGAGCGTTCCAGATTCGAGGAGGACACTTTCCAACCTCAGGAGAATATGGTCCAATGGACATGTCATGTGTGAAAATAAACTTCCAGTCTCTTGCACAGAGTTTATTAAGATGCCATTGAGACAGTCACGGCTCCTCCAGACTCAATGCTGCCCTAGCATTTTGAAGGAAGATAAACAGTTGAGTAACTTATATGGGTGTCATTGAGAAGCCAGGGCCTCACATCTCACCTCTAAGTGTAGAGCCATTGAATGAATAGCAGCAAAAGGCATGGACAGACAAACTACTTTATCAATAAACCACTAAGCTGCTCTCTCAAATTTAAAACTTCACTGGCAGCTTTGATGGCATAGCTTTTACCCACTCCTATTCATTCTGGTTCTTCTGTGTATTCTGTCTTCTGCTCCTGGGGACTTAATGGCACACCCTCAATAATAATTTAATATGTAGTTTTAATTTTAATTAAAAATCAGTGAAAATATTAAAACTTTCCAACAAGTGCACACAGGAGATGACTGCTCCTTGTGTTTAATTATCCAACCATTAGGCAATAAATGAGAATCGCTTTCTGCCTGGGCAAGGTAATTAGGACGGAGTGTCTGTTGCGATCAGAAGAGAGCTGGACAACTCCAAATTACATTTTTGAAAAGAAGCTAGGGAGGCAGCTCTAAATTAGTTTTTCAAGAAGAAGATTGACAGTTAATATGTATGCTAATTGATGTCATACATTTCCTAGGTATGTCCTCTGGTTGCTTGTGAAAATGTCCAAAAGACACTTCTTAAAAGTCCCTTTTAACAGGTGTGAGGTTGCAACCAAGTGGGCTAGGGGCCCTGTTTCTATCTCTTTTGGGATATTAAGTATCCTCCCTCCCTCCGTCCTTCCCTCCTTCTTCTCCTCCCTCCTTCCCTCTCTCCCTCCTTGCATCCTTTCCTCCCTCCCTCTCCCCCTCCTTAAGGAGCTGTTTACCCCCAGGAATTAATAGTAAGCTTGGGGGCAACATGGTCTACAAATGAAAGCATCCCAGGGCTTGTGCTAAGTTTAACAGTTTGTGGTATCACAGGTTGTCGTCCTCACACCTGAGCCACTTAAGTGCTGGGATTTCCCCTCTGCAGATAGAGACGAAGACTCAATGAAGATGCACACTGTCAATGCGTCTTTACGTAGGGAAGGAAAAAAAAAACACCTTGGCTTACATATATAATACTGCAAGGCCTTCAACTGCTCTGTGCTCCCTAGTGTGCCCCTCTGTGACAACAAAACAGGAAAGGTCTCTAAAGCCTTTGGCCTACTCTGTTGACACCCACCTCCTTTTTATCAAGCATTGAAAAGGATGTCATCTATGGAATAGAGAGATTACTGACATGTGAAAAATTGCTTCAGTCTTTTGTCCTTGACTCTTTCGCCAGCTTTTGGGGCCCCTTTCCTCCAGCTGGGTTGCCTCATCTCACCTAGGTATAGGGGAGATGCCTGGTCTTACTGAAATTTGATATGCAGTGTTTGGTTGCCGTCTCAGGGATGTCCGCCCTTTCCTGAAGGGAGCAGGGATGTCCGCCCTTTCCTGAAGGGAGTGGATCCACGTGAGAAGGGGTGATGGAGGCCGGGCAAGGGGCATGGAAGGACTGGGAGGACAGGAGGGAGGGGAAATGATATTCGTGATGTAATATATGAGAGAATTTTTTTTAAAGTTAGTTCACCCTTAATTTTTTTCTGCATTTGTATGTATGTGGGAATAAGTATGCAAGTGTGTCTGTGCAGATGCCTGAGCTTACATCAAGAGCCCTCAAGTGCTCATTACCTTATTCATTGACCCAGGGGCTCTCAATGGAATCCTGAGCTCATGGATACAGCTAGACTAGCCAAGGACTCTCAATGGAACCCTAAGTTCGTGGATACAGCTAGCCTCGCTCTCTAGTCAGCTCCAACTCCAACTTCACTCCTAAGGATGGAATTACTTGTGGAGTGTTGCTGCCAGGCCTTAAAGATGGCGCTGGCTGAGCCGGAGCTGTGGAGTAAACAAGTCCTTATTTGGCGCCAGGGGCGTGCTCATCAGTGGCCTGATCCTACGTCTGTGCCTAGTAGCCTATGACTGTGTGAAGCGTGGCATGGGCTCATGGGCGGTCCTATGAAGAGCATATAGTCAGACTCCTGGTGGGGCTCGGGGCCACCCTGCTGTAACCGCTAAGCAAGACATTCCTGAGTAAACTGTTGCTGGAAGGACGCGATGTGCTGGTCTTTCTTCCCTGCTGGTCAGGGTCGTTGGCGAGGCACATTTTAGTGGCCTGCATGGTGAAAATCCCATCTTTTTGGGGTCTCCCGTGGTGTTCCAGAACCAGCAGCAGTCAGGGCGATTGATGGGAAAGTGGCCGGACCAGCAAGAAACACCAGCCTCTATGGCCTGGAATGCACACACCACCAGGGCCCTTTTCTGTCTCTGCATTTTCACCATTCGACATATGCAAAACAGGCAGAGCACGCAGGTGCCTATTAAAGCAACAGCCAACACTCCTAAGCCCGCCCATTCTTTCAGATGGTTCATGGCCCGGGAGATCCAGGCTGCTATTAGTAGTAAAGAAGCGAGGAAAAACTCGCGCATCATGCATCACGGGCATTGGAATCGGGAACACCGATAGGATTCCCCATCTCGGCTCCGCTTCTCCCTTTCTCATGATCGCCAGCCAGATCACCATCAGCAGCAGAAGGATCTTTATTTTTTGCCTTCCTCACTAGACGTTCCGGCACCCACACTGGATCTTGCTGGTCCGGCACTTTCCGATCGATCGCCCTGACTGCTGCTGGTTCTGGAACACCACAAAAGACCCCAAAAAGATGTGATTTTCCCCGTGCGGGCCACCAAAATGTGCCGCGCCAACGACCCTGACCAGCAGGGAAGAAAGACCAGCACACCGCGTCCTTCTAGCAACAGTTTACTCAGGAATGTCTTGCTTAGCGGTTACAGCAGGGTGGCCCTGAGCCCCACCAGGAGTCTGACTATATGCTCTTCATAGGACCGCCCATGAGCCCATGCCACGCTTCACACAGTCATAGGCTACTAGGCACAGATGTAGGATCAGGCCACTGATGAGCACATCCCCGGCACCAAATAAGGACTTGTTTACTCCACAGCTCCAGCTCGGCCAGCGCCGTCTTTAAGGCCTGGCAGCAGCGCTCCACAATTACTGGCATGCTACCATGCCCACTTGACACTTGAGTGACTTCTGAGGAAGAAAACCCTGGTCCTTGCCTTTATGCAGCAGGCACTTTATCCATTGAGCCATCTTCCCGGCCTACACGTTCAGAAGGAATACAAATATCCACTTGACGGCCACTCTTACCCACGCCAAGCACCCACGAAAGAGCTGGGCAACACCAGTTAGACATCCTAATGCCTGCCATCCCCGTGGAACTGTTTCTCCTCCATATCGATCACAGAACCTTATTCTAAAATGTGATCTTTTTGTGCTTACCATATTTTATTGATTTATCTATTTCTAAGCAACAAAAGGTGTACAGGCAAACTGTCAAGTTCTAGCTTAAATACCTGTGACCATAGCCTTCAATATCAAAACGGCTCAGCCAATCGTTTAATAATCACAGCTGTTACCATCTCCACTGTGCGCAGACGATACATGTGTTTCATTAACACCACTCCCTTCTGCCCCCTTGCCTCCTGACTTCCTTGCCCCATGATCTTCCTAAGTTCTAACCTGAAAATGCACTCCTGTGACCACACTAGTCTCTTCTCATCAGATTGAGCATTTTTTCCTCTAAGAAGGCCTTCTTGTCTATTCTGAACTCCTTAGGGAGACGTAAGAGGCATTCAGGAGGGGACCCTGTCTCCTCTTCTCATTCCTGTATCCCAAGAGTGGTGGGAGACACAGAAATATTACCGCCTATCTGTAGAATGCTCAAAAGAATGAATGTGAACACCATGTGAGAGGAAACTTGGACTGATATCTGGTGATGGGTCCAAAAATCACAGTTAGTGTGAAACAAAGCTTTTGTTTTATTGTATAAATATGGTATTCTATTGTATAGCCTCACTTTGTTGTGTATATATGTGATCTCTGAGTGTTTCTATATATGCAGAAATACATATGGGTGCCTGTGGATTCCAGAAGAGGGTGTGAGATCCCCTGGAGCTGGAGTTACAGGTAGCTGTGAGTTGGGATCCATCTAGAAGAGCAGTCAGTGCTCTTAACCACTGAGCAATCTCTCCAGCCCATTCCAAAGCTTAATTACTCTAATACAAGGTAAAGCCAAGGATGTTTTGTGGCAGGAAATGGGAAGATTTATGATATGTGAATAATTACATATTTTGATAGCGTTCCTACCTACTGGCTGTGTGTGCGGGATGTACAAAGCTTCCTTTAATACATAGTTTAACAGACATACAAAATGCTTCACAAAATGCATTTCAAATGTTAAGTGGAATCAAAGTTTTTAAAGGTAGTTCAGTGATAAGAAACATAATCACAAATTTAAGAGCAGAAGTAATCTACCCTCTTCTCTGGAAAACAAACTATCTACCTGATGCTCACCAACTGGAGGACAGAGTGCGCATTGAGAGTACACACAGACTGCACAGCGACAGAGCACACAGGCCACACAGTGACAGAGCACACAGGCCACACAG
>JADRCD010216436.1:0-14415 GCA_019843815.1 Montemys delectorum
TGTATCCTGTTATAGCTCCAAATCTAGCTGCATTAGTCAGGGTTTCTACTGCTGTGACAAACACCATGGCTAAAGCAACTTGGGAAAAAAGGGTTTATTTGGCTTATGCTTCCACATCACTGCTCATTATTGAAAGGAGTCAGGCCAGGAACTCAAGTAGGGCAGGAACCTGGAGGCAGGAGCTGATGCAGAGGCCATGGAGGGGTGCTGCTTACTGGCTTGCTCCTCATGGCTTGCTCAGCCTGCTTTCTTATAGAACCCAGGACCACTACCGCAGGGGAGGCCCCTGCCCACAATGGGCTGGCCCTCCTCCATCTATCACCAGTTAAGAAATGGCCTACAGTCTTACCTCCAGCTGAATCTTACAGAAACATTTTCTTATTTGAGGTTCCCTCCTCTGTCATTCTCTAGCCTGTGTCAAGTTGACATAAAACTAGGCAGCGCACTAACTGCATTTAAAAAGCAGCCGTTTAAAGATTTTCCTATCCACTCTAGGATAAAGATTGCGTGGGGTTAGGAAAAACAGAACACGAATATTTGCAGCCCTTTCTACTATAGTTCCAATTCTCTGAAGCTTGGCTTTAATCACACACAGGCTTGGCTACAAAACTCAAGGAATTAGGTGATGGAGACAAAGCCAGGGTCGCCCAGGACTTTAGGTCTCATATGAGATGCACACTTTTGGAAGGTATCTCATCCGTGAAACTGCATAGGTTTGCCTACTCAATATCATTGCTTCAGACCAATTCCCTGTAATTACAGATTACAGGGGATGCCAGTATTGATCTAAACTGTTATATTAATGATAGCAGCAAGAGGTAAGTTACTGGGTGATGGGATTATTTGTATAGTTTTGGTTGGGAGATTCGCCTTCAATAGCTGACCCATCTCTCCAGCCAACAGGATTATTCTAAATAAAAATTTCCATTTTTTATATTTTTGTTCAGTAGTTCCTCTCCCATGTACTATTTCACATTTTTCCTCTCCTTTCTTTACTTTCCTTTTCTTTTTTTTAAATTGATTATTGATTTTGAGTTTCCAGAATATTTGCTTTAACACCACTTCCCTGATCACTGAGTGGGTTGAGTGGGTTTTGAAATTTGTTAAGAAACAGCATTTTATTTTAAGATATAACATATCCTAATGAGCTGCCAACCAGAGAATGTTTGAGATGAGCATGAGATATCCTAGTTCACACCTGCAGATCAGCGGTCCTCAGGAGATCTGAGTGGGAAATAAATCTTGCGGACATTCAGATATGCATTGCCCAAAGTTTGTTACAGTAGTCACAAGGTAGGTATTTTAAAATAGTCCATGAAAAATTGGGCTCAGCTATTTTATGAATTGTTGTTTAAGCCTATAACTAATCTCTTTGACATTAACATCTTTAGTAAACATTTGAGCAATATCTGCATGCAGAATATTGGATAGAGCTAAGACAGCATCTCTATTCATTAGGCTTATGTTTTCTCAATAACCTAATTTTGTCTTTCATAAGATATTAATGCTTTTGGAAGTCTTACTCTTAATCCTATTAATTCCTAAGCTACCCTTTAAAAGTGCATGAGGTAATATGCAAAGGCTGTCAATTTCACTGAATTATACATTGAGCTGCTAAGGGTGAATCTAAGAATTTTAGGGCTGCTGAATATAGAACTTCATCTGGAAATGTTTTCTGGAGTGAAATGAGACTCCAGGGACATAGTTGGGATTGATCCCCATGGCTCTGCTGTCTTCTCACCTCAGATCACTGCCACCATACAGAGGTCTGTGCATGGCTGGGCTCAGCATGTCTGTGTCTGCTCTGGGCCACGGGCTGTGGTTAGGCCACTGTTGGGGCTGTCAGCCTAAGACCCAGCTGGAGCCCAAAGTAAAGTGGTCGGAGTGAGATACAGAGCACTGCTCAGCTCACAAAGGTAACTGATGATTGTATTACTCTAATTCTAGTTCAGAGAATGTGGGAATAGCGAAGCATTCTCCCATTGGATTTAAGACACACATCATGAAATGCACACACCTGACACCGGTAGAGTGGCGAAGAATCCAAGATTGGATGGACCATGAGCCTAGAAGGAAACCAAATTCTCTTTTTTCTTTTCTTTTCTTCTTTTTTTCCCCCCGAGACAAGGTCTCTCTGTGTACCCCTGGCTGTCCTGGAACTCACTCTGTGGACCAGGCTGGCTTTGAACTCAGAAATCCTCCTACCTCTGCCTCCCAAGTGCTGGGATTAAAGGTGTGCACTACCACTGCCTGGTGATCAGAATATATTGTATAAAATGCTTTTCTTAAGTAAAATAAGAAAAGCACAAAACCGTTAATCACATGCATTATCTCCTCCAGAACCTGACCCCAAGTTTTGTAAAGTCTGCTGGGTCCCCTTCTGCCCCTGTGGTGTGGCTAGTGTGGTGTCTATCACTTAAATCATAAAAAAAATGCTTCACAATTTAACGGCGGAGCCTGGGACTTAGATGCCAATCTATGAGAACTGCCACGTGGTGTTTCCCACAAGGTGCTGGCTGGTATTGAGCCAGATCCCGAGACTCTGGAACGTAGATACCTCTGTTTCTTAAAGCTGACAACCTGGAGACAGTTTGAAGGAGCCGCCTCTGAGTACTTTGCAGGTGTAAGCACTGATAAAATTATTAGATAACAAAGAGGGATACAACTAATCACAAAACAACACACTACTGCCAGATGAGATCCACTCCTATGGAGCCCTGTTTCTACCCTGAGAAAGCATGCTCTTCACAATGACCACACACTTTATTACATTATATTATTGCTTTTTTGTGTTACTAATACAAAGATATCAATGCAGTCTTCCTATTTCCCTCCACACACCTGCACACACTCTCAGTGGATGCTGTGCTATTTTGCATTAAATGTGGTGAAGTCAGAAAATTTCCTCTGATTCTAGAATGAGTTTCCAGCAAACTCTACTTGATGCCTAACGGTGAGAAGGAGGGAAACTGCACTTTATCCAAGGTAGGAGGGTACTATGGTCTCAGAAAAGCCTCTGACAGGTGTCCCCTGGAACACCCCCAGGGCAGTGTACACTCTCAGATGCTGAAACTACAGGGGAAGTTATAGCCATGACAAAGCCAGTCCTTTCACTGCTGTCTGCTCTTCACAGTGTGACTCCGCTAGTTGGTCTGCAGTGGCTTTAAGTGGACACGTTCTTCCTGAGACAGCTACAGAAGTTGGATTTAACTTCATACTTAGTTGCAGGAAAATAGTTGAGGAGGAGGAGGAAGAAGAGGAGGAGGAGGAAGAGAAAAAGGAGGAGAAAGAGAGCCTGCAGCCAATGTATGTTTCTGCACAAGGAAGTAAAATGTGAAAGGATTTTCCTTTCCTACTGAACACACTTGACCTTGGTCTAAGTCTCACTCCCATCTGGCCCTCTGCCGGGCATCTGTGGGATCCATGCAGACTCCTTAACAGGCTAAAGCCCGCTGCTGGCCCAGGCTCACCTCATACTCCTCCTTGAAGCCGTAGCCCTCAGCACACTTCATCTGAGTGATGTGTTGGAGGAGGTCTGCCACACGGATAGCCGGGTGAAGCTGCCCAGTCTGATAGGGCACGTCAGCGGCCTCCCGCTTCTTGTAAGTATGGGGCTGTGCTAGGCTGCTGGTGTCGCTGGCCATTGTGTGGGTTTCATCTGGAAAGGAAGACAAAGGAGAGAAGGAGGGTGAGCCAGAGGGCTGAGTCAGGACCACAGGGTGCTAACAAGCTGGCTGCCGACATCCCTCCACTGTAGGGTGGTTTAGCCAGAAAACAAAAGTTACACAGTGTGTAGGTTTAGGTGGGATTGGCAATATGCTAGAAATGAGGCAGGGGTCTTTGCTCTTACAAAGCAGTCCAAACGAGATATTGCTTCCGCAAAGCTCACTGACAAATGCTCTTCTAGCACTTCTGTGCTAAAGTTGTCGAAAGTTTCGATCTGAAACTTTATCAAGTCCTGGTGCAAAGCCAGGCTTGTACACTTTCAAATGTTACCTAACTCATTTGCGTGATGAAATAAACGGACTCTACAAATGTTCTGTGAGCAAAAGAAAAGTGCACAAAATGGTTTGGCATAGAAAGCTAGCGGTGGGATGGGCATTTAGTTCAAGGAAATCAAAGGAGAGAGAGAAAGAGAGAGAAAAAAAACCAAGAGGGAGAGGGAGCCTGGTTTGGGAGTGATGTTTCGATGAGTCACTTTGCATGCTCTGGGATCAGAAAACTTAAAGAAACACTGTGGGCCAACGCATCACACAGAGGATGGTCTAGGACAGCGAACATGCAGGCCAGCACAGGGCAGCACAGTGGCTCAGTCAGGTCTGTGAGTGAGACGCACACTCCCGCACTCCCTCCGTAGTTTCTCCAAGGGGCCGGTTGGGGAACTTACCATTGATTGGCACTTTAAAGCGGATACATATCAGGAGAGAAGAGGAGGAGAGAAAGGAGACATGACGTAAGCATCAGTCTGTGTGGATAACTACAGGCAACTCTACTTTGTGTTTTAGCCTTCCAGTTAAACTTTCTCGAGAGAGGCGGGTCAGAGGGCGGAGCCTCAACTCTGCCATCGAGTTAGGGTGGAGTTCTCTAATTCAAGCACCCAATAACAAAAAGGAGGTTATTGCTTTTCATCCCCCATAAACTGAAAAATAACTAAGAAAAGGCTATTTATATACAATGCATTTGTCTTTTAAATTTCTTGAGCAAAGCCAATCAACTTGTACTAGAAAATTAATGTCGAAATTTGGTCAAAGGAGCCTAAATAGGCTCTATTTTAACAAGTCACGACTAGTAAATTAAATTAATGAATTGCAGCAGTGTTATCTACTAAAAATTGTTTTGAGTCAGACGTGTTCAATTGAGGCTATTCAATTAAGAACTTTTCTGTGGCTCAACTCCTTAAAAATGCTGACTCCCTCTCATTGTTTCATGAACCAGGCAGGGTTCTATGAAACCACAGTGCCGAGTCACTGAAAAGGAGATATAAAATCAATTTGACATGTAAGTAATAAAAATATATGAGAAAGGATGGGGATGTTTGGGAATTTCAGATTATGGGCTAAACAGGGGTTTCAGCTATAGTTGCTCTTAATGATTTTTCTTTTTTTTGGGGGGGGGGTTGTTGTTCTATGTAAATGCTTAGTCCTAAGGAACTTAGTGCCTGTCCTGCAACCCTGCTCTGTATGCATTGCAAAGCCCCTGGGGATGCATGGTATGGAGGGTGGCACACAGGGGTGGAGCTATGTTGCCGTTGCGGAAATGGCACCCCAGTCACTACAAGGCGGCTAAAGACACAAAAAGAAACAAAATAAAAGGGTGAGAAGCTGATTTCATGATTCCTTTTTTGCTTTTCATTTGGATTTGCTTTGAGGTTTAGCAAGGTCTGTGACCCCACAGTCACCAGTACCCCCTGAGAATTTGCATATCAGATCTGCTTGTGGGAGACTGCCCAGGGTTATCAGCTGGGATGCAGGACCCCTGCTGAGGTACTCAGTCCTCAAGGGGCTGGCTCTTAGTTCCTCTGGGAGAAAAGCTCTTCTCTGCATAGATACTAAAAGAAACGAAACATCAGTTATTTTCCCCTCTGTGCCTCTCGTGTTCTCTTCGTTTTTATACTTTGTGTAGTGAGTACAATGAATTCGCCTTTCACTGCGGCTGAGCGGAAACACCACCTAAAGGACCCAGACTTTTTCAAGTGGATATATCATGAATCTGGCGATGCTCTGCTCCCAGGCATGGGTGTCTTTAGAGTTTTAAGGCTTTGGAGTCACAGCTGCTGCCAACGTTGCCTGTGTTTCTCCATCGAGTGTTAATGGGACATCCTTTCAGACATCTCCACACCACTATATCCCCCAGAAAGAGAGAGCTGTTCTCTGGCACAGATGTGTCCACAGGAACTTGTGTGCCATGTCTGTTGGGAAACTGGGTCACCTTGCCTGCTAGAAATTCCAGATTCTACTAAAACGAGCAATTAATCAGCTTCCTCTGACTGCTGAAATGACTTCTTAGTGATACACAGCGCCCATGTCACCGGTTTCCTATACTAAAAAGTTACCCATCAACAATTTTCTAAAGTTAAAAATAATGTCTTAGAGGAAAGGATCTTTTTGACTGTATTAATTCTGATGATTTTCTAAGAATTGAAGATCAATTCTATATCCATTCATCAATTAGTTGAAAATACTGACTTGGAATGGATGTTGTAATTTTGAGATGGAGGAGGCTCAATCATTGATTGTCTACCAACTAACTGTCTGTCTGTCTATCTGTCTCCATCTATCCATCCATCTATTCATTTGATTTTGCAAGCAAATGAGGTAAAATAGACTTAAATTTGCCATGAGAATTGGGTCTTTGCAAGTGACAATGAAACATTAACATAATAGAGATATAATTTGTGCTGAGCCTTGTTTCCCAACAAAATAGTCCTTCTTGTCTCAATGTAAATTGTAACTGATCCTATCCCTGCAAAAGGACAAAGGCAGACACACAGCTCCTCTTCCTGTGGTGTTCAGGGATAACCAGATCTCGGGGTTCTAGCACCGTTTCCAAATCCCACCATTTATTCCACTGCTTTCCACTGCATAGACTTTACCAGAAAATGGTGATCTGTGCATGTGGTAGATCAGTTTTGAAACTTGAATTGTCTGTTTGAGTCATGCTTTCTTAGAAAAGGGAGCCTAATCGACTTCAAAAGATGTCATTAATGTTCTTAATAACAAGGCAGTGGCTTTGGAGACAGGATATTTGTTTAATAAGCTTATCTTCACCTCGCTGTGAAATCTGAATGCCTTCCTCCCTTTGACAAAGCACGACTCAGCCCTCCCTACCAACGGTTCCTCCAGGATGAGAGCTACAGGGGAACCTGCGATGTGAATACCACCTCATGTGTGGATCTTTGCCCACCCAGTGACTTCACAGATGGCTCTGCATGGAGATCGCAATGTCAGTGTGCATGAAATGAGCCTGTGCCCCTCACCTGTGAGAAGGATTTAGAACCTAGCACACCCTTTGTAGTTGGCATTAAAGTCTGAATGGGGGCTGCACTGGGCCTCAGAATAACCACTTCAAATTCCAAGTTCAGAAAAACTGAACTTAGCTCAGTTTTTTCCCTTAGGCAACCAACTTGCTAAAGCCCCAAAAACTCCAGTATGAAGACCAAAGTCACCCTCTCCTTGGAACAACTTTAAGAACTGAGAAGCACAGAGGGGAGTCAGATCGAGTGGGGTATTGAGGCCTAGGGAAGAGAGTCAGGAAGAAGAAGTTGAAGCTGAGGATGAAGCTCTGGCTACAGTGAACCGTTATATACCTGGAAGTCGCGTTTGTTGTGCTCCTTTCCCGGAAGGTTAGTGGTAGAAAGAGAACACAGCCGGGACACGCTCGGGTTACATATGCGTCTCAAACGCCACAGCAGCCCATGCTTGTCTGCTTATCACAGCCAGGTAATGCCATGTCTCCTCACCCTTCTTACACTGTACAAGCGGGACCTTTTTTTCCTGTAACCCCCTGCTGGGAATATTTCATACTTTAAATGCATTCTGCCCCATTGGGCTAACATTTTAGATCATTTCTTGTGACATCTGACAAATAACAAAGTATATGATGCTAAAGCACCCTCCTGCCATTCTGCCGTTCAGAACATCAGTTCCGTTAAAATTCCACTGTGTGATAGACAGTTTGGCTGGGGGGTGCCCTGGGTGGATGGGCAGGGGGTCTAGACCCGCTGTGATCACTGCACTGTGTGACGTGGGGGGCATCATTAGGAAAATGCTATTTTTGAAACTGGCGTTTTTTAGTGCTTAGAGAGATAAGTGAAAATAACGAGCAGCCATTTCCACTTCTATGACTGTCACATTGGACAGGATGCAGCTCTGGGAAGTACACAGCTGAGTGATGACGTGTCGTTTTTCTCCCCCCACTGGGATCAGAGCTGTCATTAAATTCTGAACACTAAAGGGGGGAGCCCTGGAGCTGGGATTGCTCACTGGAGCTCTTTGGTATCACTCAACCCTGCACATGCAGCAAACCCATCCTACCAGTGGAGACCTCAGAGGAAGGCTCATCACCCACCCCATGCCCCTAGCCCCACCCTGCCCCATGCCCCGCTTCTAACCATGGCATCATGCACAGTACAAGCTCCAGTCTCCTCTAGGGGGACGGCTGATTTTTCTCAGTCACTCCTGAAATAAACTTTGGGAAGGGAATCATTCTCACCTAAGATTGCAGTTGGCACAAATGGGTCTGTCATACATCGTAAGCAGGGCAGTGCAGAGAGAGTAAAAAGAGAAAGAACAGTAAATGACTGATGAACGGTCACCGACTTCCCCAGGAAAGCCACTGGAAGCCGAGGCTTCACATCAAGCAAAAAAGCCCAAGCGCTGTAGAAGGTGGTGCGAGGATGCGCGGTGGCGGAGCACGTTTACCTGGGTAATAGGAATTCGGCACTGATGTGCTCAGCGTGTTTGTTTTCATTGTAAAGGATGATGGTGAAGACACGGCTGTGGAGAGAGAAAGGCAGGTCAGAGGCCACAGGTAGGTTGAATTTGGAATCTAGGACATTCTAGAATCATGGCAGCGAGCCCATGTGAAGGTAGCCTGCTCGTGCATAAAGCCTCTGGGATTCGCTAAAGTCCACTTGGCGAACGCCGCCACCACCACCACTATCCTCAGTAGTATCTGGGTAGTCACTTGTCCTTTTTAGGGGACAAACCCTTTTGACCAGACCAAGCCTCTTCTTATTCTATGATGGAAAAACCTACAAACGGCTGCCACATTGAATGTGGAAATTCAAGAAGTTCGTTCCTCTGGAATTTTTGCCTTGGGCTTTGTGATTGTGTTTCTGCTCTGAGCTGGAGTTTATGAGTGCAAATGTGGGAACAAGTCAACATGGGGCTCCTGACGAACAAAGGGAATTGCAGTGTTTTGGAGCTTTGCTAAAAATCCTCTCCTTTTTCATATTTTGAAAATTTTGGTTGCTGAAACCTGGCTCATAAAAGTAAAGCTGATTTGTGCTATACTGAAAATGAAACTATTTTTCCGTGTTGCCCTTTTAGTCTTTGAATAATAATTTAATAATAATAATAATAATAATAATAATAATAATAGTAAGTAGCAATACATTTCTTTCGATTATTTCTCTGAAGAACACATGACCACCACGCTGTCTCATTGTCTCTATTGCTAAGAGGAAATGTCAACCCCTCTGATTAACTGATTCCATTGAAAATGGGCACTTCCTCTTTTGCAGGTCGTATGTTAACTCTCTTCCACGTCATAAAATGGTAATAATATAAGACACTTCCACTTCACTAAGGTATAAGGACTGTCGTGTCTGCTCAGGGCAGTTCAGCATCATCACCCATGGCTACAGGTCCTCCTAAGTACGTAAGCAATTTATTTGATGCTGAGTTCCCACAGAGGTACACACAGCATTGCACCACCCTATCCATGGCAGGGCTGTGGATCCTTGTGATTCCTCAGGTTGTAATTATTTTGATGACTTGTTAAGGTTTTTTAGTTGTCAGAAGCAATCCCTGCTGTAAAGGGAAGTGCCTTTAATATGGGCACATCTTCAAAGGGCAGATATGCCAGGGACAGAGGAGGACCAGAATCCAGGCTGCCTGTCAGTTACCTGGTTATTTCCCTTAAACAGAGAAGGGCCACATTTATGCATGGCTTTGGTAAGTTGTCAGGAAAACAGTAGTTGATAGAAAGAAGAACTAAAGAAATTGTACACTTATAAACTGCTCAGGCGGAGAGCACGAGCCCGCTTTATCACCCGCAGCCACTTTTACGTGCTTGGTAAACTCGTGAGAGGCAGATAAAAGTAACTATGTTTATTTCTACCTTTGTGTTAAAGTACATTTGTCTTTGAGTATTCAAATCCACCTTTGAACAAACATTTATCTTTAAGTATTCAGACTGAGCCCATTCTCCTTCCCTATATTCTATATTCTGCTTCTTATGGTATAGTGAAGTGGAAGATATCACTCATATTTACTTTGGTGGACAGATTATATACCCCATTCCCATAAATGAATTTTGCCTTACTTTTAAATTTTCAAGCCTTGTTTTTCTTACTATCTCTTTTTAAAAAGAAACTCACCTCACAGCTTTTAGAACTTTGAGTAAGAACTTGCAGGTATCTATATCTGCATGGTGTGCATGCATGCGAGCACATGTATGTGTGTGTATATGTGTGTATATGTGTGAGTATATGTTATGTGTGTGTCTGGGTATATGTGTGCGAGTGTGAGTGTGAGTGTGAGAGTGTGTGTGTGTGTGTGTGTGTGTGTGTGTGTATGTGTGTGTAGCCCAAGCATCTTCGTAAACCCTCCTTGGGATTGTTTCCCTAGTAGCTTTAATTGAGAGGGAAGGAATTGAGTATTGCGTAAACGTTTACCACTGGGGATCCCTGTCAATGAATCTGTGAGAGACTTCTCATGGCTAACAGAGAGGAGGGAACAAGTTTTTCTGCTGTGTTCACTGACAGGAGGGTCAAAGAATTCCAAGCAGTAGGTCAGTCAGAGAGGCTGCATTAGCAAATCTGTGCTCCTCAGGGGTCCTGCAGGTACAGACCTGAGGAGAACTAGCTGCCCAGTTAGACTTCCTGTCCAGCAGAGATGATCCCCCTGGGGTTCAAACTGGAAACACCCCTCAGCTATTAGTTTTGGCTCCTGTCCTTGGAATGGGTCGTTTCAAGGAAATGTATGCAGACAGTGAGATGATAGTGAGGGACGAGTCTGGGCAGTCTCTCCCTTCCCTCTCCATACCTTCTTGTCTTCTGGGGGTTTCTCATATGTTTTACATATGTTTCACAGATTTGCCAATGCAGCCTCTCTGACTGACCTGCTGCTTGGAATTCTTTGACCCTCCTGTCAGTGAACACAGCAGAAAAACTTGTTCCCTCCTCTCTGTTAGCCATGAGAAGTCTCTTACAGATTCATTGACAGGGATCCCCAGTGGTAAACGTTTATCCTCCTGAGCTGTGCCCCTAACCTGTGTGGTCCCTTCCATACAGATGCTTACAGAACAGCTGCTACTACACAAATCCCAGCTCTGTGTGTCCTTAAAGTCCCCCCACCACCTGACTCAAACAATCAAAGGCAGGATACTTTAATTTGGAGCTATGTCAGCATATATGGATTTTTCAAATGTAATTAATCTTTTTTAGTGAAAAAACGAGTCATTTCTGCTACAGAAAAGCAGAAAGACGTGAAAGAGTTTATTACGATGACACGCCAGTTTCTGCACCCTACCTTGAATATCATAGGAGGGTGGAAGATGGGGGGCCAAGAATCCAAGAGTGCTACCCTCCTACTATGTTACAGCAGTGCCTGCTACAAGTAAGCCTGACAGGCTGGGTGTGCAGGGAGCTCAAGTGGATAGGAGGAGAGAAGGCAGGGCAATGGCAGCCTCTATAATCGAAAGAAGCAGGCTGTGAAAGCTAAGTGAGCTCAACGGGCACACACCCGAGGCCCCTGAGCAGACACAGCTGAGCGTGCCAAGATCCCTTGGGAAGAAAGGCCGGCAGCCCAGCATCCTCTGGCCAAAAGGCTTGGCCAGGCGACCCAGCGCACATTATTCATGGCTACCTGTGATGTTCTAGACTCCTCTCTGTGCTCCTCGAAGCCAGAAGCCCTACCAGCCTCTCTGTGCATTGCTTTGTTCATGTCTGTGCTGTTCTGCCCCATGCTGACGACATCCTGATCATACACGAGGGACCAGTGGTGGTCTGTATGGGTGGATTTCCCACGAAGAAGCCCTGTCCTTGGACTTGAGTGTGTGCCATGAACTACAATGTTGAGCCTAGCTGTGGGATCTAACACTGCTCACAGGCCACATAGTCATGGATGGAAGAATGTGTTCCTTTTGTACCTCAGATAAACAATTGAATTGCTGATCTCCAGAAACCTTGACTGCACTGGGATCACAGGTGGGCTCAGGCAGGCATTGGTTAGCCCACCTGATGCCAAGCTTGAAGCACATTTTAATTTATTAATTGCCACTAATTGCCCTATAATAAAGACAGAGCCTGCCGGCTGAACAAACAAACAATTAACTTGTTAGTGCCATTTAATGACCTGTTTCACAACAGACTTCCCTGGTGCAATCCCACACCTGGCTGGTTTACAAATGGGATCTAAGCAACCAAAGGGGTGAGAAGGAAGCAGGTGCAGCACAGCCAGAGGGGAGCCTTTGTGTCACTGCTCTCCGAGAACTGAAAGACATTCCTGTGGATCCCTGGGCTCACTGCCTTAAGTCCTAGCACCTTTAGGAAAGCACCTCTTCTAAGCATGGGCACAGAGGCTGGAGAGTGCAGTTCTGTATATGAATGCTGTAAGAGGATTTGGGGCTTTAATCCCATGGAGCTACCAGAAATTGGCCTTTAGGGAAAAGCTGTGTGGATGGGGGCACTTACATCTCCCGTTAAGGTTGTGAGTGTCCATGAACGAGAAGGCTTCGTCGCAGTTCGTGCCTTGCTCGGCATAGCTCTTGTCCATAGAATTCACCATCACTGTCATCTCCTGCCGGGTGCTGCTCATAGTCTCCTTCCTCTTCTTGGCCAGTTTCCTTGGGACAAAGAGTTCAGTTATGTGGACATGAATGCGGGTGGAATGCAGAGTCATGGCACAGTGACCATGGCACATGGTGCTTACTGGTGTTCAGGAACAACTTCATTCATTCTTGCAATGATTTATGTGCCTTATGCAGGTGAGGCTTCCTGCCAGGCTGCACACAGGCTGCTAACAACAGTAAGAACAGCAGCAGCAGCAGCAGCAGCAGCAGCAATGACAATGACAACAACGACAGCAACAAGCCAAAACAACCAGAGTGTACAACAAACTAACCCCGAATAACCAATGATTGTTCGATGTTTCTCTTACCATCTGTTGACTGATAAGCTCCTAGAGCCACTAGCTCCTCACTAAATAACTGTCTGAGACACAGTGTCAAAGAGAAGATTCTAATAAATATCTGCCAGGTAAAATTGGACTATGGGTTCTCAATTTGTGACAGGGTTCCACCCCACTAACCTGCGATTCTTATGTGTTGAAATGACGTTGACCATAGCTAACTTCCAGCAGGGATAAGTTGTCCCCATTCCCTCTCTCAGCGGGAGGAAAAGCAGGGATCCAGACCTCTGCATCCTACTCGCTGATCACAAGACACTTGTTTAAAGTGATGGCTACCTAGACAAAAATCCTGACAACCCCGATGGAAAATGATGTAAAGAAGCAGATAAAGTACATGTCTGAAGATCCTATCACCAGAGATCATGTACCCAAGACGGACAAGGATGGAATCCAAAATACTTTAGAAAGTGACATAGTAAAAAGATGCCAGAAGTATTGTCACCCCCATCCTGCTGTGAACAGTCTCATCAACAAAGCCAGAACAGCGACAATCTCATAGGCATGCTAATACGGACACTCGTAACTTTCCTGGGTTCCCACCCAAAGAACTACAGGCAACCAATGATAGCTGGAAGAAGAATCAGCCTCTCCCAGGAATGAATCCCTTCTCTAATGCAGCGTGGTCAGCCTTGAAACCATATACACAGCGTGGTCAGCCTTGAAACCATATACACAGTGTGGTCAGCCTTGAAACCATATGTGTATGACAAAAACAAATACAGCAAGCAGTTTGCATTTATATATTTACACATAATAATAATAATAATAATAATAATAATAATAATAATAATAAAGAAGCTAGCAATTTGAGAGTGGGGGAGTGGGAGCAACTGGTGGGAGGAAGGGGAAAGTGATGTAGTTCTGTTTCACTATACTTTTAAAAACATATAAAACACTTTTGCAAAGAAAGAGAAAAAAAAAAAAGAAAAAAGAATTCAAAGGCTGCCTAAGTACCCATCACCATTTAAAATGGAAAATGGCAGCTCTTTCCAGTAAGTCATCATGACGCTGATTGACCTAGGACACAGCAGGACTGAAAATGAGCCACATAAATACAACCACACCCATGTCAGGTGATCGCTAATGCAGCAGAGAGTGCAGGAACCGGAGACCATATGGGTAATCTTTATTATCATTTCTAAGTGATGCATAATCCAAATGCTTTCTTGCCTGTAGTTATAGTCATCTTTTAATTCTGTACTTTGAAGGAAGAACAGCTCCAAGATTAACTTGCCCTTTTATTACTAAAAGTTGGTGGAACAGAAGACATTTAGTTCAGACAGATGAATGAAAATCACATACAGTGTCTCAGAAAGGGAGAAGTGATGAGTGGGGTAAAGGGTCAGCCAGTGTGACCTCTCCAGGCACTGGCGGGAAGTGTTGTGTGGGAGTTAGCATTAAGCCTGCCTCTTGTCAATCATCAGGTGCTCTGCTTTAGGCCTGCCTCCTGTCAGTCATCAGGTGCTGTGCATTAGGCCTGCCTCCTGTCAATCATCAGGTG
>JADRCD010216437.1:3303-42185 GCA_019843815.1 Montemys delectorum
TATAGACCAGGCTTGCCTCAAACTCAGAAATCTGCCTGCCTCTGCCTCCCAAGTGCTGGGATTAAAGGCGTGTGCCACCACTACCTGGCTTACTCAGCTCTTAAAAACAATAAATTTATGAAATTCTTAGGCAAGTGGATGGAACTAGAAAATTCTATCCTGAGTGAGGTAACCCAATCGCAACAGAACACACATGATATGCACTCACTGATATGTGATTATTAGCCCAAAAGCTTGGAGTACCCAAGATACAATTCACAGACCACATGAAGCTCAAGAAGAAGGAAGACCAAAGTGTGGGTGCTTAGGTCTTTCTTAGAAGAAAGAAAAATACTCACAGGAGCATATATGGAGACAAAATTTGAAGCAGAGACTGAAGGAATGGCCATCCAGAGACTGTCCCACCTCAGGACCCATCCCATATACAGTCACCAAAAGAAGACACTATGTGGATGCCAATAAGTGCTTACTGACAGGAACCTGATATAGCTCTCAGGAAAGAGTTTAATAATTTCATAGTTGTAGACAATTCTTGAAGGTTTAAGTTCCAGGTTTTACTTGTTATTTTCTATAACTAACCAGTTGGTACTTCAGTCAATGACTATCATAGTTTCAGTTTGTGTCACATTCATTTTGGGGGTAAGGGGGATTATTTTATTTATTTACATTTCAAATGTTATCCCCTTTCCTGGTTTCTCCCCCAGAAGTACCCTATGCTATCCTCCTCCCACTGCTTCTGTGATGGTGTTTCCCCCATCCTCCCACCCACACCTGACTCCCTGCCATGAAATTCCCCTACATTGGAGTATGAAGCCTTCACAGGACCAATGGCCTCTTCTCCTATTGATGCCCAACAAAGCCATCCTTTGCAAATATGAGACTGGAGGAATAGGCCCCTCTATGTGTAGTCTTTGGTTGGTGGTTTAGTCCCTAGGAGCTCTTCGGAGTCTGGTTGGTTGATATTGTTCTTCTTACAGGATTGCAAACACCTTCAGTTCCCTAGGTCCTTTCTCTAACTCCTCCTTTGGAGACCCTGCACTCAGTCCAATGTTTGGTTGTGAGCATCCACCTCAATATTTGTTAGGCTTTGGCAGAGATTCTCAAGAGTGATTTTTTATTATATGTTCATGTTCACTAATGCAGATTCTGCTAATTTTTCACTCTCATAGTCTCTTGACTAATTTTCCTGTCTTTACTTATATTGCCATTAGTCATTTCTGCTTGCCCATAATATCTATCCTAATTCAAAAGCTCATTGTAATTTTTTTTATTTGACAATCCACTCTAATCTATCAAAAAACAAATTGGGTAATCAACCAATTTTTAAAGCACTAATAATCTGCAGGCGGAACTAAAGTTTCTATGTGTAGCGTGAACCGATTTCTTAAATGCTAACATGTTTTAGCTTTCCATTGTAACAGTTTCAAGAGGATCAGGAACTCAGCGCAGCTCGCGTGATTTAACATTAGAGTTTGTGGTACTATAAAACTCTTCCTCACTTCTCTCAGGCCATGAGACCACCATCCTAACTCTCTTAGACCTCAACACTGTGTCAGTCCCTAAGCAGATAAGGTGCTCACATGGCAGTCCATAACTAGATCACTGCTTGCCTTTGATCCCCTGTCTCTATCTTCATTTGTCCCCCTTCACTTCAGATACTCATTATCTCTTAACTAACTGGAGATGCCTGTTGTGTTTGTCTCCCACATTGCTTTACTGCTCTGAAATCTCCATGCTGTGATAAAATCTAGGATGTGAGATTAGTCTTTCTAAATTGTAAGTTAGCCTGTGACTTTCAAGTTCAAACATTTTATTTGGGTTTCCTTTTCCTGTTTAGAAAATCCAAGCAACATGAAAGAATCCCAAAGCATTTTTTTTTCCAAGCACACTTTCAACATTTTAGGATAGAATTTTTGCCTGTGTTATATGAAGCAAATTTTCATTATATTCATTCAGGGTAAAAAGGCTGACCTTAAGGAAAACTCTCTCTCTCAATCAGGCAATATTTATTATTGGAAGCTCAATATAGAGCAGTGGATAAAATATATACATATTTATATACAGTCATTCATACGCATACTGATATACATAAAAATACAATTTAGGCTAAAATTAATAAACCTGCTAAGAGTTTCTGCAATGATATATTTAAGCAACACAGAGAATGCCTGCTGCTGAGTTTAAAAAGAGAAATACAAGGTTTGTAAATATTTACTTAAAAGATATGAAGGCTTTTTTCTCCCATTTAATTCTGTCTCTTTATCATTTGTGGCCACATTATGTCTTGATTTAGATAGAAATATTTTCCCTCAATATATCCACCCTGGAGCTTTGTTTATCCTGTTTTACATTCCCAAATAGCTCAACATATAGATATCCTACCAATCTTTCATGAGGAATGCAATGCCATCCATGATGTCTTTCTTGTACTATTAAGCCAGTAAAGCATTATTACAAAGATCAATAAACCTACATCTTTGTCATAACTTAGCTCTTCAATGCTTTATCTTATGTTTTATGCATACCCAACCCTCAGTATTTCATTTATTCAGCAAATATACAATGAGTACCTATTGCATATCAGACATACACATGGATATGGTTCTGAGAACAGTAATGGAATATCCCTTGTGGGGAGCTCACATTGCAGGTGCTAAGCAAGCGATATAAACAAGAGCAAATAAGCAGGTAAACATTTAATGTTTACTGAATTGATGACTGCTGGTAAGAAATGTAAGGCAGGGTACAGAATAATCAGAAATGCTGAAGTATAATTTATTTAATTTATGTAACTACTCAGAAATGTCTCAGCAACATGACATTTGATACAGAAGGCCTTTGAGGGTAGTGATCTCTCTGAATACAAGAGGAAAGAACCTTGAGTAGGGGGCAAGCTGAGAATAAACACCTGGAAAGAAGAGTGCTTGGTCACATGATGAACAGCAGAGAGACACAGTGTCTGTGGAAGGAGACTTTGGAGGTGATAAACATGCAAAAAGGCTATTTTTCTATCGTGATAAATGATGGCTTCAAGGGGAGAGAGGAAATAAGACTTAGAATATAAATTTGATAGGATCATGGGTTTGGAGCTATAAGAGCTCAAAGCCATAATTGAAGTTTAAAGAAATTTTCTTCTAACTGTTGAGTTTTACCAAATTTATAAATAGGTTTAAATTTTTATTTCTTAAAAAGATGAAACCACAGACCTTTGAGTGTATCCCATGTGCAGACTCTAACTTTAAGTTTTCCTTATTCTCATCATGGGTTAGGTCCTTTGATACTTGTCTTTAATAAATCAGTTATTGGCAGTAGTGAATTTGAAATTCTAGCTCCATGCAGGAACAGGAATCTGCCAAGTATACCTGGAATTCCTACATATAGAGTGCAGAATGGATAAGATAAAATAACTTCAATTTATTTTATACAGAGGAATGGCTTAAAACTATGAAGATATATATGCTTCTAAATAAAAATTCGGGCAGTATAAGTCCACTTAGAAGTCTATTATGATCTGCCAAGAAAACATTTCATGAGGTAGCCCTAATGGATTTATTAAGAATAAGTATTATGAAAAGTGACTATAGCCAGTAAGATCTCAACTGGTGTAATCTGGATAGTGGTTTTGACAGGCAAAGGTAAGAAACATCTGTCCTTTTGACTTTTATCAGATATTACCAATAAGAAAGTACAGATCTCAAGTGGTCTTTACTGGATATATGTACACATGATCAATGCTAAATATATCTGCATGTATGTACACATGCATATACATTTATATGTACACATGTACAGATATATGCATATATAAAAACACACAAACATTAATTTGTGTATAATTTATTTCTTTAAAAATTTATACACTATTTCTTTAAAAAGTGTGTGTAATTATATAACTATAAATATACATATATCATTTGTGTAACAATAGTAATTAAAGAAGTGAAAACACATATTTGGGGTTGACATAGGGATAAATTGGGTAGGGGAGAGGAAAGAGTGATATACTACTCATTTACGAGGTTCTCAAAACAAAACAAAAACATATTAAAATGAAAAATAAGAGCCAGGCAGTGGTGGCACATGCCTTTAATCCCAGGACTTGGGAGGTAGAGGCAGGCAGATTTCTGAGTTCAAGGCCAGCCTGGTCTACAGAGTGAGTTCCAGGACAGCCAGGGCTACACAGAGAAACCCTGTCTCATAAAACCAAAAAAATTAAAATTAAAATTAAAAATAAATAAAAAATGAAAAAAGAAGACATGAAGCTGAAAAAGGGACAGATTGAGGAAACTTTCCAGGAGAAATGGAGTGAGGAAGTAGGAGATTTAAGCTAAAATGAATTTTATGTATCTATGATTAAACCATAATTTCAGAAAATAGAAAGGGAATACTGTAGCCAAGTTACCTTCACATTTCAGGCTGCTCTAGTAATTCCTGCATGTTTTTCTAAGAGCCTGTTACTGATTTTATATTCTCAAGCAGGGGGAAGGTTATGCATGTCTTCTCAAAGTTGTTGGACCACATAACCGCTTACATGGGAAAACGCAGCAGGACTGTTCAACTCCATTCTCTTTTGAGAAATGTTGGATAATCTGATTCTTGGTCTCAGAAACTAAGATAAGAAGACAAAACTACCTTTTTGCCTAAACATTAGCTGTAGGGTTGAGGTCTCCTGCACATGTCCACTTTAGTGTGTTCTTGTTAATGCTAATTGCTAACTGCTCCAAAAAGTTCTATTTACTAATTGTTACTAATATTCTTTAAAGAAATGTTTTGCTTTTCATTGCAATTATTTTTAATTTTTAATTGTTATTTTATAGTACTAGAGATGGAACACAGGGCCTTGTGTCTTCTACTCAAACTTAACACAAAATTATATGCACTCTCCCCTTTGGAGTATAATGAACAAAAGTATAAGAAAAACTCCCATTACCTTTACCTTTCAATAAGGAGCATTTAAAAGTGGAGACAAAACAAACTTCTTGATTATCTAATTTATATTCCAGTTTTAAATAAAACAGGTCTTCCATTCATCCAAATTTTTAGTTTTCTTGGTTTTAAAAGGATCCTAGTTCTTCTTCAAAGAACTATTGGTATGATTGAATCAAGTGAATTTCCAAGCATCTACTTGACTTCCTGGATGTTTGTTTTGTTCATAATTGCTCCATAATTTCTCACGGGCCTAAGGCTTAAGTGGTTGGCCTACACCATAGAGGTTGATCCACGCAAGAGTTCAGGCTTTCCTTGGCTGTTCTCTGAGCTATTTTGACTCTTCTACTATATTAATTATACAACAAATTTAATTTGCTTCAGTATATATTGATTAAAAAGATGCTGGATCCGAGTACTAGGGACAAGAAAAATGAATTTACTGTCCATATGTAATTACCAGGATTCTAGTCCAATAACATCACAATTATTTGATAAAGAAGGAAGAATGCTAAACACCTTGACCTTAACAGGTACAGGGAGAGCTATGACAGACACTAACTCCAGATGAAAGCAAGAAGTTTTAATACTAGGCTTGAACTATGGTGCTGGTATGGGAATGTGTGTTTGTGGGTCTTAGGTTCAACTTGACTAATTTAAACTATTGTTAGGTTTAATGAAATGTACCAGTGTGTCTTTAGGGACATCTAAGAGAGAACTGACATATAAGACAATGGCTGAGGTTCTTCAGAGAGGATTGACACATAACACAGCAGTCGCTGAGATTAGGAGTCCCTTCCTCAGTGCATTTGACACCTCCCAACTGGTAATTAGCAGAATGAATATAGTTGGCTCAAAGAAGGTGATACTGACCTTCTTGTAAGCCCCTTAAGATGTTATGGAGGTGTATGACTGCTTCCACCCACTGACATTAATCTCTAGCTTCTTTGGATTTTCAGTAATGTTCCAATACCACAGATTTTCCATGAAGCTTCCAGATTTTCAGCATCCAAATGGAAATGCAAAGGCTTCTGGCTCCCTGGATTGAGGGCCAGAAAACAAGCTGTTTTCTTCTTCAGTGTGCTGGGGACTGTCTTTGAGTTGTAAAGTCTCTAACTCATAATAAAAGCCAGCAAATATACACATGTTCTATTGGTTCCCTTCTTGGTGGAACACTATTTCCTACTCAAATGACTGTCATGTTTGTAATTGATGAAGGTGAGTCTGACTGCTCCAAAGAGAATGCACACGAGTTTAGAGAAAAGAATGTAATAGAAACAAACATTTTGTAGACCATCCAAAAATGTTGATAATATTTATTTCGGTATGGAGGCATGGAGATAATGATATAAAATTATAACTGAAGATTTTTGTATATAAGAAAAATACTCTGATAGGTATTTATGAAAGATAGGATGTCTAATCTTGGTTATCAACTTGACTACAACTGGAATCCATTAAAACCTAAGTATATGGGAATATCTGGGAAGGATTTTCTTGACTGGATCATTTACAATGGGAAGACATTCTAAACCTGGGCCACATCTTCTGGTGACAGCCTACATAAAAGGCCAGGGAAGAGAGAAGAAAAAAAATGTGTTCACATTTTATCTGCTTACCATTATTTTCACAAGAAAGTGTACCTATCTTTCTGATGAGGCACTATTTTACTTGTGTTAGAACCTAAATCTTTGGTGACTGAATACCATTTAAGACACCCAGCCTCACAGACTAAACAACTATCAGAATCATGGAGCTTCTGTTAGGAAAAAGGTAATGTTCAACTAGCTGGACTATAGCCTATAAGTCATTCTAGAAAAATCCTGACTAGTACAGAAGGGAAAAGGTAGTAGATATTAATAAAACAGATTAAACATTATACTATTTGTTTGCCTACTGTTTTGTCTGAGAAAGTGAGTAATTATTGCTACACTACCCTGAATGGGGAAGATTATATTAGTACACAGATTCTGTGCTTTCATGGAATTCTTTCCTACTTCCATTACCAACACTGTTACATTTACTGTTACTCTATTACTATCTACTGTTAGGAACTACTCCATTATTATATCAGTATCTCTTTGTGGATAATAGTAGAAAAACAACCAGTTCTTTTCTACTCCCAAGCATTAAAGCTTAAAATTCTTACAACAACTGAATGATGGAGGTACTGTTTTAACTGCTGTTTGAGGAACAGGAACACTGGGGTACAGAGAAACTACACTGGAGTACATAGAAACTCTGTAACTTGTCTGTCTTGTTTTGAGAAAATGAGTAATAGGAGTAGGATTTTAACTCAATCTTAGATCTGGGTCTTGACATTTTCAAGATTTGTTCGGAAAAGTAGGAGTGGACAACCTATTAATGTTCTCATGGAAGGAAATAATTTTAAACATTTTGTTTTTCTAAAATATATCATCAGCTGGGAGATAGAGCAGTGGGTAACGCCACTTGCTGTGTAGGTCACTATCAATCACCTAAAACCTGGGTATGACTTGAGACCCTGTAAATCACTACTGGAGAATGTGGAGAAAAGAGCATCGCTAGAATTATTATTATTTCAGCGGGCTACATACTAGCCTAGCTGAAAACTATGGTCAACTTCAGTGAGAGACCCAGTCACAATGGACTACAACCGAAAGAAAAAGGGGGACGTTTAAGAACAATTTTTAATCTTTCGCCTATAGGCACACATGAACATACGAATACATCACACATAAATATGAGAATACATTTTCCTCTAATACACATGCTTGCATACGAGCACACAAGCAAACAGACAATGCAGAAACACACATGCTCACACTGAGTATATCAGAATAGTTTTTTTCTCATATACATCATTCTCATAAGGACTAAAATAAAATTTAAAGAACAGAGAATGGATACTACAGTATTTAACATAATTTATCAAGGTAATAACATTTTAGGAGGAACCAACACTTAAACAAAAGTTATCTAAGGCTGTATCTACACTGAGTTCTCAGCATGGGTTTGTTAGTATGCTGGCCAAGGAATGATTTTAATTAGAAAGTTCCAGCCCTGAAGAGAAACACAGCCAACTGTGTATTACTTGTCTAAAGCAAAAGAAATTACAGAGTGAAGAAAGCAAAGGAATTTATTAAATGGGATAATTTTGTTTCATTGAACTGACTATGTTTAAAATACAATAGTATTATTTAGAGACTAGGAAAGCAAACCTCTCAAGGATGTTTAAACACAACAAATGACAAGCAGTGTGCATGTATGTTTTGTTTGCTTTTCAACAAATATTTTACCAAGCATTTGTCAACAATATGCAGAAAGAACTCAATAGAGAAATTATTTGTCATTCTAAAACAGAAGAGGTGAGAAAAAGAAAAAGATGAAACTCACATCTGATCTTCTTTCACTTAAGAGGAGCATGCTGTTGATAAAAGGAATCATTTATCTTCTATAAAACACGACTATGTGATTGGTTTCTGCCAAGATATGAGCATGCTCATTGTAAACAAAAAATGACAGAGTGGATGTGTGAAGTCAATAGAAATGTATTTCTGTTTAAATTGCAGTGCTATGGATATTTTTCCTAGGAAGAAATACACCAAACAGAGCTGCAGTCATGACTGTCTTAGTCACTTTTATCACTGTGAAGAGACACCATGACCAAGGCAACTCTTATAGAGCATTAATTTGGGGGAGGGGGGAGATGGCTTACAGTCTCAGAGGAGTAGCAATTATTACCATTGCAGGACGCATGATGGGATTCAATTAGCCACTGCAGCAGTAGCTCAGACAGACAATGTGATGATGGAGAGAGAAGGAGACATGCTTGGCATGATGCAAGATTCTGAAACCTCAAAGCCCAGCACCAATGAAACATATATTCCAACAAGGCCACATGTAGTTCAACAACGCCATACCTCCTAATTCTTTTAATCCTTCTCACATAATGCCACTCCCTGATGACTAAGCATGCAAATATGAAGCTATGGAGCCATTTGCATTCAAACCACTGCATTCTTATCCCTAGTCCCCACATATTTGTAATAATATTACAATAAAAAATGCATTTAGTGCAACTTTAAAAGTTCTCATCATCTGTCAGTCTCAACATTGTTTAAAATCAGAAGCTCAGTCTCTTCTGAGACTTGTAACAATCTCTTAACTGTAAACCACTATAAAATCAAAAGTAGAACAAGGAACAGGAACACCCATTCCAACATACACTGGTATAGAATATATATTACCATTCAAAAAAAAAAAAAAAAAAAAGGGAAAGGGGACATAGGGAGGAAATCCTGGTCCAAAGCAAGACTGAAAACCACCAAGTTACACTCCAAAGTCTGCTTCTCTGTATGTGATGTCAAAATGCTCATCATATCTCCAACTCTTTTCAGCTTTCTTGACTGCATCAAAATATTTCCTGCTCTCTCTCTTGTAACGGTTCCATACTTGATCAGCAGTACTTCTTGGGAGGTATCTTATAGCTCTTCCATCTCCAAAATTTTTCAGTCTCTACTGAAATCCAGACTGCCCATCCACAGCTCCATACACTTGCTTTTCTGGCCCTTCATGCAGTGATAATCCTGACTCACTCCTCCCATCAGCAGCTTTCTTTAGCAATGGAGGGAGATTCCACAACCCCTTTCTTGTATCTTTGACTCTAAAGCCAGAACCATGTGAGGCTGTAAAGTTCTGCTGCAGGATGGGGCTGAAACTTGGCCCTCATTTAAAGGACATTTACATTAACTTTTTCATTTTGATGGTTTTATCCACTGTTCAAGCTCTTCTTTAATTCTTTTACACAAGTTAGAAACTTATCTGAGTGAGGTCTTGCTGATGTTACCACTGTTTTCATTCTATTTGACAAGAAATTTTTCTTGAAACATTTTATCTCCTTGGGCACTAGACTTAACTTCTAGTGTCCCTTTTCTCTTCAAACTGTATTTTTTTGTTTCTTTGTTCAGTTTGCCCTTTTCACTATTGATCTAAATAAGAGTGATAATTAATTACTGGAAGCTGTATTGAAAACTTTTATGCCAATGTCATCAAACCAAAACTCTTCAATTTAGCCTCAGTCAGATTTTTAGAACACAAAGCAGCCACATTCTTTGCCAAATGTCACAAGAATGACCTCTAGTTCACTTACTAATATTCGTCTCCCTTCTAAAAATTATTTAGTTGTGTATCCACAGTAGTGTCTTCCATGTTCTTACCACAATGGCCCATTAAGCTTGACTTAAAATGTCCATCTGATGTTGTTCAAAGTTTAAAAATGTCCCATATTCTTCCAACAAACAGCATGGTCATGCCTTGTGCTACTCCCCGGTACCAATTTCTCTCTTAGTCCCTATTCCATTCCTGTAATGAGATATTATGACCAAGGCTGCTTTTATAAAATTGTGAGCTTTGTTTATAGTTTCAGAGGTTTAGTTCAAAATCATCATGACAGAGAACATGCAATCACTGGAGAAGTAGCTGAGGGATTCATCCAGATCCAGAGACAGAGAGAAGGAGAACAAGACATAATTGACCTTATGTAGCCTTTTGAAACCTTCAATCTCACTCCCAATGACACACAAACAAGGCCAAACATACTCCAACAAGGCCACACCTCTTATTTCTTTTAATCCTTCTGAAATAGTGCCACTCCCTGGTAACTAAGCAAATTTCAGCTACTGCCTCAAATATTCTCAAAGTATCCCAGACTATTAATACATTTACATTTAATAGTGAAATTTTAATGAAGCAATTTTAAACAATTTCTCTAATTTCATACAATGCATGAGCCTATGAGAGCCTTTTAATACAAACTACCAAAATGAGTATTTTCCCCCATGAAACAAGAAAGAAAATCAACTCCACAGAATTTCCTAATTCGAATACTATATCATATTTTGTAAATAGCATAACTACTGTGTTTAAATGGACTCAAAGCAGGAATATTTCATTGTTATTGGAAATGATAATTCAGGGTACATTTCTATGAATAAAGAAAGTCTTGTTACAATTGTATTCTCATTTTATTTCTCAAAATCATTTTTGAACAAATAATTAACCAATTAACCATTTTAACAGAGTATATTGTAGATAGTGTTTAAAAAGTAAAATTTAGAATACAAAGTATCTCATAATAGTTATAATCTTATACTTTTGGAATACATTAAATTCAATCTCAAATTAATAATACCAATCATCTGAGACATTTTTAAGAGATAATGGGAATAGAATGGATCAATACGGGTCACTGGGCAAGTTAAGACTAACCTGGAGATTAGCTTGAGTGAATGGGTGTGATTCTCAGGAGCTTGCACTAGAAGGCAAGGCAGAAGATCCCACCCACACCATCTCTCTATACAAATACTCAAGGATTAGATAGCAAGAAATAGTCTAAGCCATGATTTTCTCATGGCAGAATTGTACATATTATCCAGAGGCCAATACTTAAAGTGGAATTCAAGTTTAAATGTATGATAGAGATCAAAGCAATCACTTTAGCATATTTCATCTACGGAATCAGATACTGTCAAACAAAGCATTCCAGACCATTAATACTTTTGCATTTTAGTAGCTAAGATTTAATGAAGCAATTTTAAACAATTTCTCAAATTCTCATACCATGGATAAAAACAAATGAAATGAATAAAAGGTATTTTAATAGAATTGAATCTCTGCTATAGCTTAACTGAACATTATGTTGTTTTGTTAGTTTTATTGTTAATACAAATGTCATCCAAAATGATGTATGAAAAGATAAGTTGATTCATCCTTTCCTTTTTAAAAAACAATAAAACACAATCTCCTCACTTTGAAAGCACATGGAAAATGCCTATTGTACAGAAGGAATTCACTCCATAGAGACATATCAACCTTGATTGTCACAGTGAGATAATTCCCACATTTGAAATTCTAAAGGCTGTGGGTTTCTGTTACATTCCTTTCATTACATAAATAGTGTTTGTGTTTAATTTTCATAGAATTTGCTTTAATCAATTCAACAGAGCAGGAAGAAGGTTACAGATCAGAGCATCTCTAAACCCAGCACTTTAACAAGGACAACCTTGTCCAGGTCACGGATGGATGCTTTCGAGCAACAAGAGTAGTTTCAACTTCCTGCCTTTTGGCATCAATGCACAAAAGACAAAACACTAGAAGACAAAGATTTGGCACAGAAAGAGATTCATCTCCCTCAAATGTGAGTACAGAAAGAAAAGATCAAATTCTGAAATAATAAAGCAAGTGCTTTGAATATTAGGTTCTGGAGACAAACACAATATGAAGTTTCCATTTACTCTTTCTCTCTTCAGAGTTGTATCCACAGGATCAAAACATTTTGTCTATTCAGATACTGTGAATACTTTCTACTACAATTTCAATTACTATTCCATTCTTCAAAACATGAATTACATCATGATGCTCTGAGTGATGAACGTTCAACACTTAGATATTGACAATAGGAAAATATATATTCAGTTTCCCTGTTGTATTGGTTTTACAAGGAAAGCACATGAAGCATGGTCCAAAGAGCAGCACAGAGAGGTGAAAGGTTAAAGAACACCAATAAAATGGGACAGGACCAGCTACCTCCCAGGATCGTGAGTCAAGGAGGCTTAGGGGTGAAGGAAAAGAAGAAGAAGAAGTAAGAACCAGGAATCAGATCACCAGGACATGCTTAAGTGATGTGGACAATGTGAAGAGACAAATGAGTGACATTCATTTGAGTTATCAGAGCATTACATAGCAAAATAGTAGAGGCAGGAACAATTATGGGTCAGAGTTGTAACTGTGGGATGGACCCCCATCCCTCATTTGATTACCTCATTTGATGCCCTGTATTCCTGCTGAAGGTGGGCTCTATAAGTTCCCTCTCCCTACTCTTAGGCATTTTATCTATGGTCCCTCCCTTTGAGTCCTGAGAATCTCTCACCTCCCAAGTCTCTGGTATATTCTGGAGGGACTCTCCCAACCTCCTGCTTCTCAAGGTTGCCTGTTTCCATTCTTTCTGCTGGCTCAGAGCTTCATTCCTTTTCCATCACACAATACCAGATCAGGTTCTCCTCCCCACCCACCCGGCTCCGCAGTCCACTTTCCCTCCCAGGTTCCTCCTCTCCCCTCTTGTGATTGTTTTTTTTTCTCCCTCCCAAGTGGGACTGAGATGCCCTCACTTGGGCACTTCAGCTTGTTGACCTTCTTGACTTCTGTGGACTGTATCTTGTGTATTCTGTACTTTATTAGTGAGTACATACCATGCATGTCCTTTTGGGTTTGAGTTACCTCGCTCAGGATGATATTTTTTAGTTCAATCTATATGCCTGCAAAACTCAGGATGTCCTCATTCTTAATAGCTGAGTAGTAGTCGATTGTGTAAATTAACCACATTTTCTGTATCCACTCTTCTTTTGTAAGACATCTGGGTTGTTTCCAGCTTCTGGCTATCACAAATAAGGATGCTATGAACATAGTGGAACACGTACCACTGTGATATGGTGGGACATCTTTTGGGTATATTCCCAAGAGTAGTCTTCAGGTAGATCTATTTCCAATTTTCTGACGAACCTCCAGATTGATCTCCAGAGTGGTTGTACCAGTTGGCAATCCCACCAGCAATGGAGGAGTGTTCCTCTTTCTCCACATCCTCTCCAACATGTGTTGTCACCTGAGGTTTTGATCTTAGCCATTCTGATTGGTGTAAGGTGGAATCTCAGGGTCATTTTGATTTACATTTCTCTTATTACTAAGGACTTTGACCATTTCTTTAGATGCTTCTTAGCCATTTGAGATTCCTCAGTTGTGAAATCTCCGTTTAGATCTATACCCCATTTTTTGATTGGATTGTTTGTATTTTTGGTGATTAGCTTCTTGAGTTCTTTATATATTTTAGATATTAGCCCTCTCTAGTATGTGGGATCGGTGAAGATTTTTCCCAATCTGGAGGTTGCTGATTTGTCTTATTGACCATGTCTTTTGCCATAGAAGCTTGCTAGTTTCATGAGGTCCCATTTATCAATTCTTCATCTTAGAGCATGAGCCATTGGAGTTCTGTTTAGGAAATTTCCCCCTGTGCCAATGAGTTCAAGGTTCTTTCCTACTTCTACTAGATTCAATGTATCTGGTTTTATGTTGAGGTCCTTGATCCACTTGGACTTGAGCTTTGTGCAAGGTGAAAAATATGGGTCTATTTTCATTTTTCTACAAACAGTCAATTAGACCAGCATCATTTATTGAAGATGCTTTCTTTTTTTCATTGTATATTTTTGGCTTATCAAAGACCAAGTGTCCATTCCATTGATCAATGTTTCTGTCTCTATACCAATACCATGCAGTTTTTAATCACTATTGCTCTGTAGTAAAGCCTGAGGTCAGGAATGGTGATCTCTCCCAGCCATTTCTTTTATTGTTAAGAATTATTTTCCCTATTCTGTATTTTTTTTTTGCTTTTCCAGAAGAATTTGAGAATTGCTCATTCCATGTCTTTGAAGAATTGTGTTGGGATTTTGATGAGGATTGCATTGAATCTATAGATTGCCTTTAGTAGGGTGGCCATTTTTACTGTGTTAATTCTGTCAGTACATGAGCGTGGGAGATCTCTCCATTTCCTGAGATCTTCTTTGATTGATTTCTTTCTTGAGAGACTTGAAGTTATCAGCAATGGAGGAATGTTCCTCTTTTACCACATTTTCTCCAACATGTGTTGTTACTTGAGGTTTTGATCTTAGCCTTTCTGATTGTTGCAAGGTAGAATCTCAAGGTTGCTTTGATTTGCATTTCTCTGATCACTAAGGACTTTGAACATTTCTTTAGGTGCTTCTCAGCCATTTTAGATGCCTCAGTGGTGAAATCTCTGTTTAGTTCTATATCCCAATTTTTTATTGGATTGTTCGGGGTTTTTTGGGATTAATTTCTTGAGTTCTTTATTTATTTTGGATATTAGTCCTCTATTGGATGTGAGTAATTGTTCCTGAAAGAATTACAAGGATGGAAATGGAGAGGAACCTGAGGAAAAGAAGATCCAGCAACAGGCCCAAAGAGGGATCCAAAGGGCAGGTCCCAAGTCCTGACACTATTACTGAGGCTATAGGGCACTCACAAAAATGGACAGAGCATGACAGTACTCTGGAAGCCCCAACAAACAGCTGAAAGAGTCAGATGCAGATAGTTGCACCCAACCAATGGACAGAAGCAGCCGACCCTTGTTGTTGGATTAGAGAAAGAATGAAAGAAGCTGAGGAGGAGGATGACCCTGTAGGAGGACCAGCAGTCTCTATTAATCTAGGCCCTTGAGATCTCTAACAATGGGCCACCATATCATCAGCATACAGCAGCTGATATGAGGCAACCAATACATATACAACAGAGGACTCTGGGTCTGTGTTCATTCAGATATGATGCACCTATCCCTCAAGATACTACAGGCCCCAGAGAGGTCAGGTGGCATGGGGGGTGGAGACATACTCGTGCAGAGGGGGGTATAGGGAGGAGGTATGGAATGTGGAGCAGTAGGAGGGTTGACAGGGCAGGGGGATAAATTATGGAGTGTAAATAAATAAATAAAACTTCTTTAAAAAGTTATATAAACAAACAAAAGAGCCCACCAAACAAACAAGCAAAAAAATAGTAGGAGTATTCCTGTCCATTGAGAAGGGAAATAAAACAATTAAAGCTCGACCCAAAGCCATATTTTCATTTTTGAGGTATGCTACAGGACACTTACAGCAACAAAAGAACACAAATAGGAAGGATTGCTCTATTTTTAGAGCATCAGATCTTTTGGTATTATATTGCATTGTTTCCTTTTTAGGTAATGAGTCATCATTACCTAATTCATTTGAACTGTCCATTTGGTTTTGCAGTCTATTAAAACTTATCAACAGTAAATATTATCAGGGTTTTTTCTTTTTGAATTCTGAAAGTTATTTGAAATTTTAGGCAATATTTTTCCTGTTTGTTTAATATGATAATCCCATAATGCTCTTGATATTTATGTGAATTACATAATAAAATTTCAATGTTCAACTACGTTTTGTAGATAGCATTGCTTTGATCTCTCTGAGGTAGGAAAGAATAATTTTTAAATATATGGCATTGGTATATAGGCCACCTCAGTTTACCTCAGCTTATCAGACCTTATTTTCAAAGGTTTAGCTGTGTTGTCATGACTGTACAGAGAATAAAAGCAGTAAGACATAGAACCATTGGACTGAGCACAAGGTGTCCAATGAAAGAGCTAGAGAAAGGACCCAAGGAGATGAAGGGGTTTGTAGCCCCATAGGAGGAACAACAATATGAACTAACCTAACCAGTTACTCCCAGAGCTCCCAGGAACTAAACCACCAACCAGAGTATACATGGAGGGACTCATAGCTCCAGCCGCATGTGTAGCAGAGGATGGCCTTGTTGGTAATCAATGGGAAGAGATGCTCTTGGTCCTGTGAAGGCTTGATGCCCCAGTGTAGGAAAATGCCAGGACCAGGAAGCAGGAGTGGGAGGGGTGGGAGGGTTGGCGAGCAGGGGGAGGTGGGAGAGCATAGGGGGTTTTCAGAGGAGAAACCAGGAAACAGGATAACATTTGAAATGTAAATAAAGAAAATATCAAATTAAAAAAAAGAAATAAAAGAAAATACATTTACAAAAAAAAAAAAAAAAAAAAAAAAAAAAAAAAAAGGCACAAGACCTCAGGTGACTCAAGTACATTGAGGATGTTACTTCTGTCCCTGCTCATAACACAAGCTGAAAGAAATGAGAAAAGCCAATCCATAATTCTTCTTACATAAATTAGAGAATTAAAGCCACAGGACAGATAGAGATCAAGAATTAGCATGGCTGGGCAGTGGTGGCACATGCCTTTAAACCCAGTACTTGGGAGACAAAAGCAGGCAAATTTCTGAGTTCGAGGCCAGCCTGGTCTACAGAGTGAGTTCCAGGACAGAGAAATCCTGTCTCAAAAAAAAAAGAAAAATAAAATAAAATAATAATAATGATAATGATAATGATAATAAAGAATAGCAGAGCACGAGCCAAATCATCTTGGTGAGGCAGCCTGAGAGTAAAGATTTTTAACCCAAGAAGAAAAAATTTCTGAGAACTCAATGAATTTTTGGTCATTTAGACACAAACAAGAGTAAAAAACTCAAGGTAGACTTAGATTTTTAAGAAAAATATCACTATATTTTTGTTAGGAGTTTTACATCAACAAATGTATTAGGTTCTCATAATTTTTCTCTTTTTTTTCTTTTTGATAAGGAGAGAAAAGAAACTACTTTAGAATAGACTCAGAGCATTTTGTTATTATGGACTGCATCTAGAAGGAACTACTCCAACATAGTCTAATTGGAGTTATTGCCTGTAGGAGTAAGGGAGACGAAAATATCCAATTTTGGTTGGATTTTAAAACATGTTGATAATTATATGCTAGTATTTGTAAGTAAATACCAAAGACTCAGAATAACTAATATAATATTGATGGGAAATAAAGTCAGAGAACTGGAGTTCAAGATTTTGTATATAGCTGCATTGATGAAACTAGACTAAAGTTGATAAAAGATTGAAAAGTTAATCAATAGATTAGATGAGGAAACTCCTGAAATAGAGCTACATTAATATAGTTTACTGGCTTTTGAATAAGAAAGGGAAGCCAATGAGGAAAAGAAAATTGTTTTCTTTTCTAAACAAGTTGTGGTAGTTTGGTGGACTGGTTTACAAGTAGAAAAAGGAGAGAGGAAAAAAATTAAAAGAATTTTAACACACATTTAAACACAGAAATTCCAGATTACAGACAGTATCAGGTTAGAGGACAACTGACCTAAATGTAAAAGACAAATCATGGTAAGAAGTTTTAAGATAAAGATAAAATATGGAAATTTAGATGACTTTGACTTTGTCAATGTCATTTCAGAGAAAACAAACATTTCATTTGTTTAAAAAAATGTATGTAGCCGGGCAGTGTGTGGGGGGAGGTGCACTCCTTTAATCCCAGCACTTGGGAAGCAGAGGCAGCCACCTCTGAGTTGGAGGCCAGCCTGGTCTAAAGACTGAGTTCCAGGACATCCAGGGCTACACAGAGAAACCTTGTCTCAGAAAAAAACAAAAAAACAAAAACAAAAAAAGAATGCAAAGAAGGATTACCCTGACTCTATCATTTTGTAACTTGAAGTGACCTGACCAACCATTCCAAGGGAAATTTCTTGTACTACTGTTTCTTAGTCTGTAGTTCTTGTGGGAAACATTGTCAGCCCATTTGGCTTTACTTCTTTGATCATATATGTGTTAACATATACATATAAATATATATAATATATTATATAATTACATTATATAATTAATATATAAAAACCTACTAAATAATACACATGTAAAGTTATATATCTATTAAACTTCATTTAAATTATATACATATATATATGATTAGGTAAATATAAAATTATATAATTCCTTGAAGCTTTATCAGACAATCTTTATGTGTTTTTGTCCATCACTGATTTTCCAACTATATTGACCTTTCGCCCTCTTCCTGAGTTGGATGCTCTACCTCATCTTGATGTTTGCTATGTCATATCACCTATAAACTGACATTACCTTCCCAAGCTCTCCTTACCCACAACTATGGTCCCTTTATACTTTTCTGATTTCTGTGGATATTCCATGTTATATATTCACATCTTAGGACTTGGAACTAGAAAGTACAAATGAGGAAGATCACGACCAGTTTATCTTTCTGGATTTATTATTATAGCCTTCGATTGTCTCAGGGGTTGAGAGTGGATGCCTACTATTAAAGACTCCACACACTTAGGACAGATGGATTAAATGATTTGAGTTACATCTAAGCTGAAAGTGTCTTCCTATAATCTAGTTTCCATTGTACCAGAAATTACTTTGTAAATTGCCAAAAGAGAGAAACAACTAAACAGCCTTATGCAATTAAAACAACCATGAGCCATGACAATAGCCTCCAAGCTAAGATATTCCTAAAGCTATAATACCTGGCAATCTCATGCATGTGGTAACCGTGCTTGATACTGGAAACCAAGCCAACCTGCCAGGTCTAGTGAGGACATAGACCTTAGAAAAGACTCTGGTACTATCACCAGTTTGCTAGACCGGCATAATTTCTTATACATTCTAAATCTTGTCCTTGTTCACATAAAAGGGTAGCTGTCACCATTCATCAAAACCAAAACCAAAACAAATACCTTTACAGCAAATGGAAAACCTTAATTGTCTATTACAGAGAGATCAATGAATCATGGGGAGCCCATACCCAATGTATACATCCATGTCAAAGTGGTAAAGCTCCTACATCTGTGACTCAAAAAAATCACATGGAAGAGGAGAGTCTTTAAGAGCCAGAATCCAGGAAGTCTGCTGTGAAACAATCTCTCCTAGAAATGGCTGCATAAACAATACCATATAAAGAGGCACAATCAACACGATAATGTGAAAAGACAGACAAAATGTTCACCTTTCTCTTTGAGACAAAGAACTACAGGTAACCCAATGACCAATACCTGATGAAAAAAAAAGAGAATTAGTCATTCCTGGGAAGAGCCTATTTATTGGTTGTACAATGTAGAGTGATCAGCACACACATAAACAACAATAATAACAATAATTGACTCAGCAGATTTAATTTATACACACAGACACACCCAGGAGCAGAGCATACATGCATATGAGAACACATAATATACATCATATACACATACACACACATACACATATACATATACACTTATAAAAATAGTCAAAGCAAAAGGCTATTAGCATTAGATGATGGAGAAGGGAAGGGAGTGAAAGATGGCACATGGTAGGTTGGGGCTGGAAAGAAGAAAGGAAGAGTTCAAAATGATATAATTTTCTTTCTAGTTCCATCCATTTGACTGTGAATTTCATGAAGCCATTGTTTTTAATCACTGCATAGTACTCCATTGTGTATATGTACCACATTTTCTGTATCTATTCTTCTGTTGAGGGATGTGATATAATCAAATATCATCCCACAAGATAATGATATAACTGTCTTATGAATATGGTGTTTTTACCACAGCTGCATAGATAATGGTCCCTTGGATGATAGTATGATTTGAGTTCTAGAAACTTTAAGAGTGAGGATATGCCTAAAAATAACAGGTGATTTATTGTGTTGATGCAAGAAATATCTTGTCCCAGACCACCTTATCACTAGCCTCAATTGTTGATCACCATATTTTGAGTAGCTGTTAAGGGTCATGCATTCTCCACCATGATATTATGATACTTGGGAAACCCTGAATCAAAATATACATTTCCTTCACTTTGTCTTTGTCATGAGAATTAGAAAGCAAAGTGATAGCCAATTTCATCATTAAACTTACTCATGAGGTTCATAAATTTCTGAAATTGTTTTTTCAGAAGTAATTTGGAAGAGGTTGGTGATCTGGACTAGATAAGCCCCATCCAGGTTGTAAACAGAGCTTAGTAGATTCAATGGGGAGCTCAAAGGACCAGATGCTAGTAATAAAGACTGTCCTTACAAAACTTCAGATGGGAAAACGACACTCTTGATAAATACAGGACAGTCATATGAAATGGCAGCAATGATATTACCTACATTTTCCCTCATGCACAGAGACTTTGAGAGGATTTCAAAGTGTCAGAGTAATTAATTGGTACAATTGAGTACAACAGAGTCCAGCATCCAAGCTTGGCACAGTTGTTGTTACTGTATCTTACTTTCTTGTCCTATTATTGTCAAAGCCAAGTGAAAGGACAAAGGATTGCTTTCACACCAAAGTTCAAAGAGAGTAGGCACAGAATTAAAATAGCAGGCATTTTAAAAAGATGCCCATCATCATGTAGGAAGCAGAGGATGGTGGGTGCTTGTGCTTAGCTCACTTTTCCTTAAACAACGAAGGATATAAATACAAGAGAATAGTTCCACCTGCTTCCCACATGGGTCCTCTTAAAGAAGGTAATTCATCACATGCATGCAAAAAAGGCCTGTTCCACAGGTGAGTCTATATCGCACATGGATAAGAATCAAGTTGTACAAACCCTCCAGGCTTACAGTGAAAATAACAAGGGGAAAAAGAAGAAAGACTGAAAGGGAGGGAAGGAAAGAGATAGAAAGAGATGAAAAGCCTCTCTGTTTATTGGAAAATGAAAACAATACCAAAACAAACCAACCAACCAAAAAAAGAAAAAAGAAGAAAGAAGAAAGAAAAACAGAATAAATTCAGTTATTGAAGTAATAGAGTTTTAAGAGATCATTGTTTTTTTAAAAAAAATCTGTCCTTTGCATCATCATGAAGGAGATTCACAAGCACTATGTATACTCCAATTGTCTTAGGCTTAATGTTAGTAAATGGACTCATTTGATAGACTCTTTCTTGAGAAAGGACCACTCTTCTCCCATGGTCACTCAAAAAGCTGCCTCCATGAAATTCATCCTATGGTGCTCAGCAGGTCAAACATCCAGAAGCCACCGTGGACATGGCCCAGATAGTCCTAGTTACTACTCAAGCTGTTAGTAGAACTTGACATCAGCTCTATGTAAGTTATTTAGGCTTTCCATTGAGAAGGTTGTGAGGGTTCTTCATACCTGTAAGTAGGAAGCCTGGATAACAAATGATAGGACCAGAGTCACTACAGGCAGCCTGACAGAAGGGAATGTGAAGAGTTCTGAAGCTAAAGAAAATACATACTCCGGGACTTTGGAAAAACCTGAAAACAAGAAATCAAATAAAGCTAGTGGAGATCATTGCAAAAGGACCGAATGCATTTGGCATTACTATATGGCTGTGAGTTTTTCAGCTCAGGAGCAGAAAGGTAGTGTTTGAGAGTAAAACGTCTTCCCAGGGACTCGTATATTGAATCCTTGGTCCACAGCCATTGGTCCTATTTTGGAAGGTTCTGAAAAGTACAGACGGGCTGTGCTGGAGGAAGAAGAAGCAAGCAACAAGAACTGTATCTTTTCCTGTACTGAGATTCTCTCTGTTTCTCTGCTTGCTGGCTGTTAAAAATGACCTGGTGTTCTCTACTGCTTCTGTATTTTACAATGAACAGCACAGTCTATAAACCATGAACAAGAATAAATATTTCTTTCTTTTAATGGTTTATTTCAGGCATCCCACCACAGTGATGACATAGCTAACATAGAAATATATTTGGCGCCTAAGCTTTAAAGCATCTCTGCATTATACTTTTAACATATCTCTGCTCATTAAAGGTAGGCTTCAAGTGCTCATTTAAAACCTACATCTACCATCTTCTATTTTGAATAGTACTTGCCAATATGTAGAAGAAAAATGAAATAAAATATGAGAACTTGAAAGGTGGGAGCACAGGATGATAAACTTGGTTTGCATCATTTCATGACATCCAGAAAATATTACTTTAGTTTAGATGAACACGTCTGGATACAGACATGACCAGTATCTGTAATGCTCAGGGGGAAGCCGTGGTTCTGGTGAAAGTTACAGAAAAATGCAGCTTGTCAGAATAGTTTGCTGATAATGATTGTCATGGTCAAAAGGAACAAAAACTCAAAGCCACTGTGAATACTGAATCCAAGCACAGTGTTACAGAAATGAGTTTATTAGGGAGATTAAAAGCAAACACAAACACGTTGTCCTAATAATTCTGCTCATGACTAAATATGCTTCCCAGTTTAAGTCATGCAAATATATTCTTTCCAGTTCTTCTCCTACCTATTATAATTTTAAAACTGAGGAATTAAACCAGATAATCTCTAGCTTTCTTTACAATTAAAATGTACTGTGCAAAAGTTACAGTATATGAACTAAAACAGTTCAGGAATTAGAAGCACATAGAGATTTTATAGATGGCATTTGGATGAAGAACAGAACAGTTACATAACTTAGTCATTTATTCCTATTCTGGGAAAACATTAAGGTAGTGACAGAATATTGAAATAATAAGTGTCAAAGCCATGTTCTGTGACAGCAATTAAGTTTTCCATTTTATTTTCTTAGAGATAGAACCTCTTTTAATACAGAAAATAGTGGATTTTTCTATTACTTGGAATGTAACTTAAGTTCTGGAATTTAGGTCCACTACATTTCTTTGTTTTCTTGAAGGTTATTCTGTTAAACTTTAATCATAAGATGTTGGTGTCAATAGAGAATCAATTGAAAATTTAATTCACTCTCTTCATTTATCTATGGGCATTTAGTATCAGCTGACTCATATGCAAAGTTTAGATGTTAAAATTAAATTAACCAAGTAAGATCTAAGAGAATTAAAGACATCACAGAGTTGACTTATCAGGAAAGACAAAAGAAACTGTGGTTAGCTTTATAACAACAACAACAACAACAACAACAACAACAACCCCAATTATGAATGTCTATATCAAGTAAGCATTTGGCAGACACATTTTGTGAAATGTAAGGAGTTCTAGAAGGTCTATATCCTAAAGCATCATTCATTCTATGCAACTTCCTTAGAAGGTTAGACTCTGCTTTCTTAGGAGTCTATAGTGCAGAGACTCAGCTCATTCTAACAATCATAAATCTCCAATTATGAAAGGAACTACACTGAAACAAGGCAGGGGAGAGATGATCAATGACTAAGTGCACGTGCTGCTTTCGAAGACTCAAGTCTGGCTGGGAACACCTAGTGTGACTTAGACTGTAAGTCCATCTCCAGGGGACATGATATCTGTTTTGTTTCTATAGGCAGTCTCTACATGTGCATATAACTCCCAGAAAAACTCCCAAATCAATACATGAAAATCCAGTAACCATGGACTCAGCCACACACGCTCACATGCATTCATGTAGAGTGGGACTGTAGACCAAGTCAATGAGCTGGAAAAGTGAAATGTCTACTGTAGCAGGTAAAAATGCCTAGGAGATGTAATGTTTGAAAGATCTGTATGCTATGCTGAGGGCTGACAGGAAATAGAAGAGGCAGGTCCCAAGGAGACAGTAGGATAAAGAGGGCCATCTCCAGTGAAGTCTTGAAAATGAATGGAGAGCCGGCAGAATTCATTAAAGAGATTGTTTCTTTTCACATGTGAGAGAACTGGCTGCAGGCTTCTGCACAGCCAATGAAGCCTGAAGATAGGCCCACCGCACTGAGAACCCATAAAGAAGACAGCTGACAGTAAAGAGATGGATGCCTTGGGATTCCTGTCAAGATGGAATGGGGCCCTCTGCAGCTTTATTCTAGAGGCTGTGGAGCATGATAGGAATTTAAGGGTAGATAGGAATACAGAAAATGGTTGGGAGAAGACTTGGATCCTGGGAGGTCCACAGTATGGCAAAAGAGAAACACTGCAGAGAACTATGTATCTGGACTGAAGAGAGAAAGCAGGAAGTAGAATTATGTTTACATTGGGTGTGCTCTCTTAGCACAGAGACCAACATCTGGCTTTGGTTACATTTATCTGAGCATAGTGAAAATGTTTGAATTAACCAGTAAAGATTAGACTAAATTTCATAACAATGTTTACATAGCAGAATAAATGACAAAGCAGACACACGGGGAAAGTGTGTGTTTATGTACACATTTCAAAGAGCACCCCAAACTACATTATCTTAGCGTGCCTGACATAAAACAGGGCTCTGTGTAAACTCCTAATGATAGCCATTACAAATTATGTTAGGCTAAGGTGGTTTAAACATAGATATCCCATGTCTGTGTTTATTGCTCTGATGAAGGGAGTCGGAATACATTTCTACCAAAATTAAGTGTAAACATGATTAGGAAATGTATTTAAATTTTATTTTCCTACTTGCAGTATAATTTCAGGTGACATCTTTATCCTCAGGAATTACAGCTCTCACAATAAGATGTTTTTATCCATCTTTTATCCATGAGTAAACACATTCAGAATCTCGATCTGTTAGCACATGCACAGGGTTATTCTGGTCATCAGAACAGCAGTCTTGAATTTAACTTGGCTATACTGCCTAGATTTTCAAGATTCCATTGGACATTAAGAAAAGGCATTGTGTATCCTGATCTTGTTTTGGAATATGAACTTCTGCTCTTGACTTTGTATCATCTGATTTTAAACAGGAAACAAAGCCATGTGACAAGTAATGGGGGAAATAATACTATTCTTTATCAGGAAAGAAAGTACATTAAGAAGAGAGATAAATTTAAAGCTTGGGAAGTTTTGTTTCTTTGCCGAGAGATAGTTGAGAATGTCTGGTTCTAAAGGAAACAACTGGTTTAAAGAGTGACAAAAGTGAACACAGTCATTTTCTTGTAAACACTGAAGCAGACCATCTATTTGAAGACAGGAGAGGCACTGAAAGGTCAGGGGTGTGTTAAATGGGGCCTAGTCTTTCTGAACTAGATGCTTTTCGTGAGTCCTAAACCATACCTGAATTACTTGTAGTGAAGTAAAGCAAAAGCTCATCCCATGATGCTTTGTTTTCCAGGACAGGAGAGCTGGTCTCCCTTTCTTAGAATTATGACTTTGCCTAAACTAAGAGGGAGCTAAATCTTATTCCACAATATGATATGATTTTGAAAGAGACTAGAAGACCCAGCCTAAGGCAACGTTCAGTGTCATCCCTGAATGCATGACAGTAAAGTCTGATATTGCCTAGATACTCAAAGCAGTTAGGAGCTACAAGTGACTTGTCACATTTAAAATAGCAGGAAGCAGAGCCAGAGGACTGATGAAATCTAGGCTATCCTACACTACATAAATGCATGCTAAAGGGAGTGTAGGTTTGGGGGACAAAAGGAAAATAAAGAAAATAAGCCAAGAGGGAAAAAAGCAAACACATGTAATTAATAGAACTAATAATAAGTATCTCAAAATAAATCTCATCAAAAACTGATAGCTGAGCATTGCTTGTGTGGCACGGATACTCATATGCCGTGTGTTTGTGTTGTACTGTACTAAGGAGAAGGGGCGCACAGTGTGAAAGCCACTGGCAACTTCACTGCTTTCAAGATTTTACTTCTTTCAAATTCTCTGTTTCATATTTCAGGTAAAAACAAAACAAAAACAACTCTATTTTAATCGTTTCTGATTGGTTTCATGAGAAGCCTAGTTTACCTTAACCCTTGATGTTGAGAATTTACACAACTTTTGAATGAGTTTTCTTGACATACTTTACACACTTTCATGGTGTTTAAATTATTAAACGTTCTTGAAAACTTAAACTAGATCAGATTAAACTGACACTGGAGATGTCCCTTCCAAACTGATGATATATTTGTACTTAAAGACAAATTGTTTGTTTTTTTTTTCCTAAGTGTTGCCGAATTCTTCTAAAGCCTGAAAAAGGACTGTGTATTTTCCAGCTGCATGTTGTCATAGTGCAATTTAAATCTTAAATGTCTCCCAAAGGTCCATGTGCTGAGAGTGTAAGCCCTACAAGACTTCTGTTGGATTGTCAGCTGTAAAGGGTAGAGTAGAGTGGGACATCCCAAGTCACTGGGGAGTGCTCTGGAAGGGAATGTACATCTGTGGCTCTGCTTCTTCCCTTACTGCATTTTCAGCCGTGAGACGGTAGCTTTGCTGGCCATGTGTTTCTCACAGTGATGTGACATTGTTGACTACAACTTTGATGCAGTACAGAATCATGGGCTGGAATCTGACACTTCTTCTAAATGAACCTATATTCCATCATTGATCAACTTGAGATACTTTTCCAGGAATACAAGTATTTTATGTCAGTAGTCACCAGAAGAGTTAACTTATAAAAAGAGTGTAATTCCAGCCAACAAATGATGCATCAACTTGCTTCCGTTACAAATGGGAAAGAAAAAAATGGTATAATTATCTTCAAAATATCTATAATTAATATCAATTTTGGGATGATCAGGAAACAGTAAGTCACATCTGAATTCATGAAGAAAATGGCCATTATAACACTTTAATTTTGTTTTAAAATGTACTTAGTAGTTTTTAATGTGAATTTATTTTCTCTACTGCTTTCGTAGAAATCTGATCTGACTATGTAGTCAATGCCTCGGGACCACCAGCTTCTCCTTCCTACCTCTCTTCTCCCACACTCCTATCCTTTTCCTTCTTTTCATCCTACTTACGCCCTCCTTGTCTTTGTTTCTTGCTTCTCTCTCTATCCTTCCCTGTTTCCCTTTTCTTTCCCTGTGGTAAGGAAGGGTACCATGCTGTGTCTTCTTGACAAACATGGAGGTGTGATGAGGAGCACTGTGAATGACATTCAGTCTGCCGTGCATCTCTCCTCAGTAACTTCTCTTCCATAGCATAAGCCACATGGCCATTGAAAATCAGGTCTCTATGTCCTCCTCCTTCTTATCCCTGGAATCCACAATTTTATTTTCTGCTTTTGGGAGTTTTACAAATTTTAGTTGACTTCTATAGTGTCATGAAGGATTTACCCTTCTGAGACTTGTTTATGTCCTTTAATGTGACAAATTCAAGTTCATCTATGCTATTGATAATGGAAAACTCTGCTACTTATGACATATTTGATGATATTCCATTGTATATTTATATAGAGAACTTCAGATATGCTCAAGGTTGTTTTGTGACAATGTGACAAGCAGGAATTTGAAAGAGCTCTCTTTACTATTACTATTATTTGAAATACCACACACACAGGCATACACAAAGACATATGAATGTATATACAAGTAAGTTAACAAGGGGTACTGTAAGTCATTGACCAACCTACTTTTATAATTATAAATTCTGTTTAAGATCAATCTTACAATTACTAGGTGATTCAATTTAAAGTATTTATCTTTAACATTTTTATTTTACTTTTTAAATTTTATATATGCATACAATGAAATTATTATATATACATACAATGAAATTATCTCCCCTCCATTTACCTCATCCAACTCCAGATATCTACTCCCAATGTTATGTATTTTTGTTTTTGATAGTGCACTAACTCCACTTACTGTTAACCATCTGTTTATAGATGGGGGAACTGTCCACTAGAGCATATCCTCAATAAAGAACAAGTCTAAACAACCACTACCTCAGCTACCACATATAAGGTTATACATGGATAGCACCTACATTATCTGCATTGTGATTTTTGGTTGGCTTTCTCCTAGGTATGTTTGTTTTTTTTTTTTTTTTTTTAGGTAACTACAGAAGCCGTGAGTGAGTTCATGCTCTGTCCAGAATACAAAGTTTAAAGCATTCTATAGCCTCCCCTGGGTCTAACATTCTTTCTTTTTCCTCTCCCACAATATTCCCTGAGCCATGGTAGTGGAATTAATAGAATGTCCCCTTAAGGGTTAGAAATTTATGATCTTCAAAAGTCATGCATTATTTAAAATAAAAAAGACATTCTTGAGGTCAGAAATTCCTATTTACAGTGACTTCTCTTTATATGACTACTCAGTTATAGCCATAGATTCTATAAAGTCTTTATTTCTACAAAAATTCAGTAAATCCACTACTATTTTTGTCCACTTCTCATCAGTCCTCCTCTTTATCTCAAATTAGAAAACATTGCACAGAAAGAATGAATGAGAATCTTTCTTGGAACCAGAAAATTATGGAAGAAATATGCTTTTTCCTCTAGAATATCTACACAATATTTTATGATTAAGTGACCAAGTATGTGTTTTTACTAATAGTTCTCATGATTTCTGTGGACTACAGATAAGCCCATAACTTTAATAATTGGTTTATAAATAAAGGGTTAGTTGTACCATATCAAATTGAGTCAAAGTGTATTCCTTTTAAACTCTTTATCAAGAACATCTATTTTATAGTTTTCTTCTTCCTTCCCTTCCTGTCTCTTCTTCTATATTTTTTATTTCTTTCCTTTATTCCTTCCAACTCCCCTTCCTTTTTTCTACTTGTCTATCCCTCCATCCATTTATATGTCTTATTTCCTTATCAGTTACTCACTCAAATATCTATGTCTGTTAATTCTTTGGAACAATGCAACGTTTTTGTAAATCAGAAAGAATGTTGAAGTGACACCCATTTTAAGTAAATATATAGAATTGGAGGCAAAATTAGACTTAGGAGAATATTAGTCGAGGGAAGATAACAACATGGCAGTTTTAGAATTCTAGTTGAAGATTTTCTATTGTGTACTATTTAAATAGCAATGCTCCAACTTTACCCTTGGATTCTTTAATGACTTTTAAGATGGCAATGACCCTGAATAGTACAAGTTTTCCTTGCCTCATTAAGCCTGGAAGGGGTGACTGTTATGAGCCACCAATGTTTTCTTCCATAAGGTGCAGAGTTAATAGCATGGGAGAATAAGTCATTCGCTTAATCCATCATATGGAATTCTTTTCCCTAGACTTTACTAATCCCAATTTATATATACCCCCTTTATTACAAACAGTTCCTAATATTACTTAGAGGGGAATTAACTTCTTTCTAAGCCTAGTAGGTCAAGTGGTATGCCAAGCTCTTCTCTGAACACTTCATCACAGGCTGCAGCCAATTGTTAGTAGCAGATGGTCTAAGGCCAAGGATCCCAAATGAATTTTCAGGTCATGATATTTGGAGTTTGAAAGTAACATTCATTTCTCTTTGTTTTTGTTATCCTACAATACAGGTCACTTTTTTCAGTAAACCATAAATGGATATAGAGTTAAATTGAAATAACAATAACAAACTCTGGTTTTATTTATTGACTCACCTATCTATTTATTTTGGTGTTTTGTCATTGGTGAACATTCATTTCTTATACTGGGAAATAAAGGAGTTACATTTTTCTTATTGACTCACATTTGGAGTCTAGTTTCTATTAGAGGGCATATTTGGAACTTCATTATTTATTTTAGTGGGTAATTGGGTCACATGGTGAAAGTCTAGATTGTGATTATCTTTGCTGGGACCAGGGCAGGGTTTTGGCATTAGCTTCAGTTCTCTAAGTGTACATTTCTTTGTAATGGTTGGAGCTTTGTGCTATATTCTTGTTATTTTCCATTGCCTGTATCAAAGTTATCTCAACATTGGTTTGTAGATAAAGTGTACTGTGTGTGTACAAACCACTCAAAATATCCAGAAAACTGACTGAGAGCAGCATACACAAGAAATCAGGCCCATTCTATGGAAACGCATACAAACCTAAGCTCTCATTGTCCCTAAAAGTTTTCTTAACAAGTGAATTGTTACTGATTGTACAAGAAAAAGATAAGTTGGTGGAAAAGAACCCACATCTTTGTGCAAGTCCCTGGTACTCTACACATAGCTATATTGTTTGCTATCTTTCACACTTCAAAACTTTCTTTTGTTAACCTTGACTTTAACTATGAATGAATGCATTGCTCTTCCTGATAACGGTAGATATAGCTTTAACTTCCAAATATACGTGCATTCCTGTAGAGGCTTCATTACAGTACTTTTTATTTTTTTAAATATTGCAGAAAAAAGTTTCAGATTAATGGTGCAATATTCTCCTATTTATCCTAATTATTCTAGCATAGCTTAATTAATAAACATTTTGGTTAGAAATAATGGTACATAGGTATATAGAAAATCAAACATTTGTAAAGCTCAACACCAACCCTGAATTCATCTTTGTAATGCTTCAAAGTGTTTCTGTTTGTGTTGTATATGAAAGCATCTTTAAATCATTTTCTCATCTGTCTGGTTGAAGTCCCTGTTTTCTGCCTAGGTGCGCAATACATAAATATAAAGGAAACGGCAGCTGTTTGTAGCTACCTGAGGGCACTGAGAAAGAGGAGTGCTTCCTTTGCCCTTGACTTATGTTCACTATTCAGCTCAGGTTAGAGGAGCTGCCTGTCTGATTGTCTGCTCTATTTTTCTTTGCCAGAGCAGATAGGGTATGCTTATCTATTAAAAGCACTCCCAGAACAACATTAAGCCAGGACACCTGTGGAGCTTGTCAAGCAGGCTTTCAGATAGGTCACTAGCTGTTGGAACAGCCCCTACAGACAGAAGAACAAGCTTTTTTTTTTTTTTTTTGGTGTGGGAAATGGGGTTCTCTATGCTTTCGTGTGGTTAATGAAGAAGACGAGTTGATCAAATAATTGAAAGAGGAAAAGGTGAAAGTATTCAATTTTTCTCCATTTCTAAATTGGTCAGTCATCTCCAGCTTTGTTTAGAAAGCAGTACCCTAGGAGGATTGCTGTTACCAAACGTTAAATATATAAACCTAGTTTATGATAAAGGTTTTAGGATCTCAAGATATAGCATTAATTTGTTGCAGATAGTTTTTGTGTTGCTAACGCAAATGTTTAATTTATAACAGGAAGTGATTCAGATAAAATTGAGAGATGTAATTTTTTCCTCAATTAATTTGTTTGGAATTTTTACCATAATCAAATTAGTTTTTCTTTACCTTAGGAAAATGTTTAAAAAGCTTGTGAATGTTTTGGATAGAACAAAGTATATTAATTCACATTTAGATAATTTGATTAGCATTTAGTAAATAATAAGATGAAATAACCTCCAAGGAATATGTTCTGGCCATACAATTATGGTTGCATTAGTATGTGGTGTCCATGTGTGTATAGTGATAGTGTCCACGTGTGTACTGGTGCATGTGTGTACCATTGTATGTTTGTGCTGAGGCTTACAGTTGATGCTGAGCATCTTTGATCACTAGTTTCTACTTTGTTTATGGAAACTGAGTATTTTGGTAAAGCTGAATTTGCCACTTCTCCCTAGTCTAGCAACCTCTCCCCCCCCATTCTCTTTCTCTCTCTTTTGTTCTATTGCTCTCAAACTTCCCCAGTGCCCACATTCTTACTTAGTCCTGGGATTATAAATTATGATTTATAGATCTGAGCTCCATTGCTTACACTTTCATTACAAATATTTTGTCTATTGACTCAGCTCACAACCTTTATTTTAATCAATTTCTTCAACATCCAAGTATGGAATGACAGTGGGCAATTATAAAAATTACAACATTTCTATAAGCATGATTGCCTTTTATAAAACTAGAGTATTTTTATTTTTAAACTTGGTGATTATTTTTTCTTCTAGTAGAACACAAGGTGCCCTTTCATCTTTTATGCCATGGGTCATTTGTGGAAAGTATATGTAGGTAAGTGTGAATACAGAAAGAATATGGACACGAGCTTATATTTTAACTCACCATAAAAAACCATCATTTCAGATGGAATGTCATTTGATAAGTAAATAATTTTTAAGAGCAAACAGCAAAGTATGATGTCCCATGACATCTGAAACCAAACCTCAGTGTTTAAAAGAAAAGGGGAAAGAATAATTTCAAACACTAAATTATTTCCCAAAGGTTTTGTTCCTGGCTTTTTGATAAAATGAGAATTTCAAAAGCAAAATAATTTACTACTTTCTCTAACAGTTACATTAATTTCTGCTTAATGAAGTCGATGACTGAGGGAGGAATTATGCATTAGGTGGATGTTAACATAAAAGGAAGAACGTAGAGCAGGGAAAGCGGCAGCAGCTTCCCTGCAGAGTGAAGCATTGCCAGATTAATTCTGGACCTTGGAGTATAATTTTATAAAGTCAGTATAAGATTGTTTCTTTAAGTATCTAAACATGAAGAAGTGTCAAATTGATTTTTTAACTTATTGCTAAAGTTAAAAAATATTATGTTCATGTTACATTTCTAAAAGTAGAGACATGCATTTACTAATCTTATAGCAAAGGCCCTATCCAAGAATTCCCATAACCAGCTTCCCTTTCTGCCTTCCTTGCTGGTCCTGTGTTCTGTAAATAACAGACAATACATCAAAATGACCTCACTGAATATCTACAGCTATGCTATGACATGCAAGGAGTTTCAGAGCTTTGATGATAGACACAAGGAATGAGGTGGTAATTTAGAAAAGTAACCATAGCCCTTCTTAAAAGGCATGGCTTGAGACATTTCATAAACTAGCACTCCTGAGCACAAATATTCTGTGAATTAGAAGTGTACTTGACTTAAGACTCCTCTTTACTCTGTGTGCAACTGTGGGAAAGCTGCATAGCTCTTTACATTCAGCAAGTAACCTCATTTGGAAAATAGGGATGTTATGTGTGCAGTCTGCACGGTTGTTAGAAAAATTCCACAAGGCACTTAAATGTCTTGTAAATAATTCCCATGTTTTAAATGATATTAAGGAAAACTTACTGATCATTGTGCTTCAATACTCATTTCACTTCCTGTCTGGGTCCCAACACCAGCTATCCTAAGATGTGTCCTGTCTGATTCTTAGTTTTTTTTTATGTTTGCCTCATCTATGAATCTACAAGTTTGCTGCACATTCTATATCATACTAAAGATCATGATAGTCATATACTAAGTTATCTACAATCTTTCTTAGTAATGTATATTATATATCATATTAGGTACCCAAGATCAGATACTTTTAAAATTCAAATTATTTACTTCATGAGGTTTTCAGTCTAAGATGGAAGAGAAGAAACTGTCATAGTCTTGAATGAAGAAAACGCAAGATAGTTATAGCAATGCTTTCTGAGAGGACCTTAAAGGAAGTATTTCCAAATTCAGTCAACTGAATCTTCAAAGATGACAGGTATGTGGATTGGCAATCAGAGGAAGAAGAATATCCAGATGGTGAAAAAATATACAAGTCACTCAAAGACATAGAGGTTTAGGCATCCCTACATCATTAAGATGCAAATCAAGGCAAGAAGTAATGGTCAATGGGAGTCTTAGTAAGAAGAGCCCCATTTTTCATGAACAGGGACCCCAATGGAAGAGTTAGGGAAAGGACTGAAGAAGCTGAAGGGATTTAAAACCCCATAGGAAGAACAACAACAACCAACCAGACCCCCAAGGGCTCCCAGAAACTAAAACCAACCAAAGAGTACACATAGAGGGACCTCTGGCTCCAGCTCCATATTTAGCAGGGGATGGTTTTATTTGCCATCAATGGGAGGAGAGGCTCTTGGTCCTGTGAAGGCTTGATGCCCCAGTGTAGGGGAATGCTAAGGCAGTGAGGTGGGAGAGGATGGGGGAGCTCTCCTATAGAAGCAGGGGAGGGGAGAGAAGAGGGGGTTTGTTGGGGAAATCAGGAAAGGGGATAACATTTGAAATGTAAATAAAGAAAATATCCCATAAAACCTCCTAGTGATCACTTTCATTGCTGTTATTATCAGTGACAGATTATTAGACCAGTAAATTGAGGTGTGGTGCATATGCACATAAAGATGAGATGGCATATACTCTGTACATTCACTGAATTCAGTGTTGAAATGAATCTTTACCTCCTCCCACTAAGCATTGACATTGTTGTATCATTTGTAGTAAGTATAAGAGGAGAACTTAGATAAGGGTCACATTTGCATATGCAGAATAACTTTTAAATCATGCTTCGTACAAGGTGTTAGATTAGATCCGCCAATAAGTAGATAACTTTTGTAAATGTTATACTCACACATGACTTGAAGAAAGAGTGGGGAGAGGGAGGGATGGAGGGAAAAAGAGATTGTTGCTTCACAGTTGAATAAATTATGTGTAATTGCCTATTATTTCTCTGCTTTCCTCTTCCATGTATTCTTGAGGGTCATCAGTTGTTCAGTGTGTCTGGACTTCCTCTATCATTTATAGTATTTATTTATTAGTGTAGTATAATAGGAGTTGAATGAAATTCCCAAGAGTTGGGGAAATTTATGAGAGATAAAATTCCAAAGAAACTGTAAACATTGAGTCAAGGACCTCATGCAGTTCACCAGCAATTTCACTGATAATGAATGAGGTCAGCATATTTTCTTGTTAATTGTTCATCTCTGTATCACTTGCTGTCAGGAGACTGGAGCCGTACTGATCAAATTAACTTGCATACTTATTCATTTGGAATAATTTTTCTTTTTCAGCATCCTTCTCTCTTATTGTTTCTTGAATTTAGAGCTCAAACAGAGAAAGTGACCCATAGCAACAAATTCTGATTCATAAATAGCCTTGGGGAACTGGCTATTTAAATGGTGGAATTTCCCAATCTTACACTCTATAGTAAGTACTTCCAAGCTGATATCTGAACAAGAAACATGTATACACTTTGCTAGAAAAGGCAAGTTACTTTTATTTTTCAGGAAAAATAATCTCCGTTCATCTATGTTGAGAATAATGCTGTCTTATTTTTTTTTTCATTATAGCGTGTATAGATAAAATATTTGAGCTGTCAGCCATGAAAGAATTGGGGTTACCATGTTACTTGACTGTGCTAGTTTATTATGTTTTATCCAACTGTTTCTTTTAGGAAAACAATTGGTAAATATGAGATAGAAAGCATATTGGCTTCAGACAGGCAAAATTGGGTTGGCTTTACATGTCACATGATTTCTCTCTGAGGTCTACTTTTCTGATAAGTGAAATGGGAATGACAAACGTCTAATGAAAATGATATGAAGTTTAGGTGGATAAAGGAGGCAGGAAATTTGTGTGACTATAGAATTATACTGCAAGATGCTTTATTCAGATAACTTGGTAAATGGAGAAAAGCTTAGCATTTAAGAGCATCCACAATTCTTGCCAAGGACCTAAGGTCAGCTCACAGCACACTAGCAGGAGGCTCATAACTCTCCGTAACTTCAGCCACAGAGGATCCTATGCCCTCTTTGACCTTGAGAACAACTGCATTCATCTGTACTCCCTCTAACACAAGCATGGACATATAAATAAAAATAAATAAAAATATGAAATTAAAATTTTCATCACATAATGCAGATATTTATGAATATAGTACAGACATATATCTATTCAAGATATAGATGTTCTAATTCAATACCAATCTATATTTGAAGGAGAAAAAACATAATTTAACACAATGATCCAGGAACCTGATAGTTTTCGTGCTTGTATGAAATAACAGTACTTATACTGGGAGGCTATTTTCTTGCCATAGAGTACATAAACTTGCTGATAAAATATTATATGGGAGGCTATAAGACAAAATTAAAGGGACAAATGTGATGTGGGGAAAAATTAAACTTAGAAAGATAGAAAGCATCCCTGACACTGGATTGAATGTCTTAAGGACAAAGAATATAGTCCCTTGTCGTATGGATAAGAGTGTTACAGCTAATTTTATAAGAAACAATAATCTGTTTAAAAAAGTGGGTACAGCATCTTGTACTCTCCAAAGCAGTGGAAATGACTCATCGTCTCTGAATCTTATTATTATTTGAGTTGTTACTTTTTCTCATGTGACTATTCTCACACATGTGTAGCATTATCTAACATTGGTTTGCTTTGTGTTTCCCTAACAGCCAATATTTCTAAACTAGTTTCATGTCCTGATTTTTTACCTATATGTCTATTCAACTCTTGCTCATTATCCAATGCACTCACTTTTCCAGCTGAGTTTTGAAAGCTATTTATATATTCTTGGTAACAATGCACTGCTGGATGTAGGGTTTATTAGTTTGTTGAGGCTGCCATAACTAAATAGATGGCCTACACCACAAAACATTTTTCTCACAGCTGTAGATACAGCAATTCCAGGAGTATCTCTGTGTGTGCAGCTAGTCTCTGTCCTAGAATTATCAGATATATTGGAATAAAAATCACACACATCATTTCATTCATTAATTATTTCTTTAGAGGTTCTATCATCACATCTACAAATGTCACATTCTGAGGTATTGAGAAATAGGACTTTAGTGTATATATTTGAGAAAATGATCGTCTAGAAAATGTTGTTTTCAGTTACTTTTCAAAACAGGGCTTACAAGACAATAGAAAAGATCTGGCTTCCAATTTAGAATTTCATATTTTATTCTTACTTGTCTCCTAAATACACACTCCTGCCTCTCGTCTTTTACTGTAGCTCTTCTCTGCCTTCATGTCACTTGATTTCTACCCCTTCTTCTCCCCATTTTTTGAAGCCTTTTCTAATTTCATGCCTTATAAATACCCACATACTCACACACCCATACACCTAACCCATCCCACCTGCACATATGCAGGAGTTATTAAAATATATGGTCACCATAAAAGAGAAAACATGCTGTATTTATATTGTGAATTTGTTTATTTTGCTTAAAATAATAACTTCCAGTTCTATCCATTTTAACCCAAATTTGATTCCATTAATCTTAACAGCTGAAAAAACTAGTAATTTATAATATATGTAACATATGTATATTATATATTCATGTATATATACATATATATGTATGAATTATAATTTTTTATATACTCATCTTAGATAAGTACCAAGATTGGTTCCATTTCTTAGTTCTTGTGAATAACACAGCAATAAACATGGATGTGTAAGTACCTCCTTGGCCATCGTTAGAGACCTTCAGCTATAACCCAGGAAGGTAGTAGCTTTGTGTTGTGCACATTTTGTGTGCATGTGTATTGGAGGTGCAGTATGGTATCTTCGATATGTGTGTGCCACAGTAAACATGAATTCAGAGGATGTCTTTTGGAACTGATTTTCTGCTTTGATAGTAGGTCCTGGGGCATCAAATTCAGGTCAGACTTGAATAGTAATAGTTTTATCCATCCCTATATCTCCCTGACCCTATCTTTAGTTTTTGTAGACACATCCTATTCCCAGGATCTTTCATCTAGAGTATTATCTTTGAGAGTGATGATGGGTTGAAGGTCACAAATCAGCTACAGTAATTTGAGAGTCATAGACATCCCATCTTCCTTGAACAAATTCTTACAAATCTTAGTCTATGAGTTGTTCTTAATTTATCATCATGTTCTTTGAAATTACATAGGTTAAGTCCTAATGGAACTCTCTAATTGAATCTTTTTTTTTTTTTTTTTTTTTTTTTGGTATCTGGTATTGATTTTCATCTCAATTTTGGGCTACTAACATAAAGAGAGGTAGATTTCTCTGCCTTATTGTGCAAAATACTTTGTTTAAGATAGAACAGATAATCTTAATTTTTATCAGTCTAGACAATGTTGCTAATGTGAGCCAGCAGAGTGTTGGGGAAAAGTAACAGTACCAATTTTGAGCAGAAGTTTTGGTGTAATTCCGTGGTAGTCATTTCTCTGTCTTTTCCTCCCCTAATCTCTTCTCAATGTAATTAAAGGTCCCTGAAAATGTGAGACAAAGCAACTTCTCTTCATACTTCAGCCTTGACATAGCAGTAACATGAGAGAGAATATTCTTATAGATTTCAATAATAGTGATTAAAGTCATTGTGCAAAATGAAATAATAGTCTGAGTGATAATTGAATAATACTATCATTATGTATTAACCTCATCTACTCTCTAAAAATCAACTTCGAAAATTGTCTCAGATGCTGTTATAGATGATTGTGAGTGATGACAGATTTTCTGTGACTTTAATTCAGTATATAAAATTTTGTTGTTGTTTTAGGAATAGTTTTGTGCTTGATAAAATGACCAAGTCCATGCCTTTCCTCCCTGCATGTCACAGGAAATTATCTCTAGTCATACTCAAACTGACTCTTTTGTTTTATTTAATGTAGTATATGGTTAGTTCAGGTAACTGGAGCTGTCTTCTCACAAACACAATAAATATGAGAAGGAAAAGAAAATTGTTTTGGAATATTCTGCCAATCAGAAAACTAGAAAAATTATTTTATATTATTTTATGAAATAGTATTTTAAAAGTAGTGACTTTATTTCATATACAGATTCTACTCTGTTTTTGAATATTTAAATATCCATACTTTTTTACAAATATTTTGAACATAATTGAGTCTTTTTTGTTTGTTTGTTTGCTTGTTTGTTTGAACGCATGTTCTATCCTTTGCCTTGCATCCAAACTTCCAGAATTATTCTGAGCTGAGTGTATCCACCATTAAATTCTTGTACATCTACGTGTAGGGCTTTTGAGATCTGGCATTTTATTCATATCTGTTGTCTTATTCCCTCAATGAACTTCCAAAATTATGAGGGACACTTCCCAAAGACTTCTGGTCACCATGACTTGCTACCCAGCTCTGAAATCACATTATAAATATAAAATATAAACTCAGTCTTTAGAAATTTTTATGCTACATGTTTCAGGAGGATCTTAGCCCAAGCTGAGAAGGACTTAGGGTCCTTTAGTACTTGGCTGACACTAATTTTTAAAAATGTAATTTCTTCTTTTAATCTCTCTCTCTCTCTCTCTCTCTCTCTCTCTCTCTCTC
>JADRCD010216437.1:52981-63752 GCA_019843815.1 Montemys delectorum
TTTTTTTTTTTTTTTTGAATTGAAGGCATGAAAACTTAGTGGACAAAGGACTTTGATTATAAAAGTAACAAAAAGGAACTGCCTGCATCAAAGCAGAGAAGATCAGGATGGACAGAAATTGTATTTCACGCTTATGCTTCTAGGACAGAACTTTACACTTTCCCATAATTAATTACTTTCTGGTTTAATCCAAGAAAGCATGAGACAGTCTCAAGTTTGCTGAGAGCTGAGTGTAATATTTCATTTATTAGTCCTATAGCATTTACAGCATCTGTGTTGATGCCATTGTCTTCTGAGCCTGAAACTTGCTAGCAGATAGCTATGTGTATAATTTTGTTATACAAGTTATTAGTGCTTGGTTGACCCCAGTCAGTGGAGGTCGCTAAATTCCCATTCTCTTGGAAAAGAGATGAATCTGGAAGTACTTCTTTCACAGACAAACTCACATTAACACACAGTCCTGGTCCTGAGAGTCATTAATTTAATTAATTAGATTTCATAACACTCTCATGAACCATGATGGCAAAAATTGGAGAGGAACAGAGACGTATACACTGCAGCATATGGCTTTGACAGTGTTGGGCCCCTGAGAATTATAAAATGATAGTTTGACATAATTCAGACTTAATAAAATCTGTCTCCTCTAGAAAAGTATGTTTTTTACAACTTATGTAACTCATACAAATTAACTCCTACCAAAATATGCACTCTGATTTCTTACCTATGATATAATATATCATAATTTTATAGTAGTTGTATAATTGGTGAGGTAGTGATTCTGTGAATGTAACACAATTATATCTGATTAGGAACATTGTACTTGGGGAGGAGCATGACTAATAAATGTAGGCCCATTTAAAAATTTTTTAAATTAAACATAATGAAATAATGCATTGAAGTTATATATTTACAAACAAAAAGACTCAAAACTTTATTTACATGGAGGTTATCAAAAAGGTTGTTCATTGTCCAAGAACACAAAAATATCTACCATGATTCCTTGAGTTATAACAAATTCATATACACTGAATTAAGATCATCCTGCATTGCCTCTTGGCTTCATATTAGATACTTCAAATTAGATACAATTTGCCAGTTAGATGCTCTAGATTCAGTTCTCGTGTCCAGAGTCTATAAACTCAGAGTCTGATTGGCAGAATGCTCCTTGATATCTTTACTCAGCCACGTTCAATCTAATCCTTCCCCTTCAAATCCGTACCTTCCCTTATTTTCAGTTCTACCTCTTTGGGGTTTTTTGCTTGTTTTGTTTTGGTTTTTTGTTTTGTTTTTTGTATTTTTTGTTTTGTTTTGCTTTTGTTTTTTTTGTTGTTTTTTTGTTTTTGTTTTTGTTTTTTTGGGTTATTTGTTTGTTTGTTTTTTTGAGACAGAGTTTCTCTGTGTAGCCCTGCCTGTCCTGGAACTCACTCTGTAGACCAGGCTAGCCTCTAACTCAGAAATCCACCTGCCTCTGCCTCCCAAGTGCTAGGATTAAAGGTGTATGCCACCACTGCCTGGTTGGGCAGTCCTAACTCTGAATGAAACATATCTATATGTTTAAAAATTTTGGCAAAAAAATATTCAAGAATAAATGCTACTCCAAATATGAACAGCTCTCATCACTTCCACATAGCCTTAACTCATCCTGTTTCTTTTTAGGATGACTAAAACCCATCTAGCAAGATGATTCTCCACTATCCATTATCATCAATCTATAAATTAGCAAAAATCAAATGTCTTAAAAAGTGGCTTTTCATTCTGCTCTACACATGTGGAGGTTGGAATAAATATGATTTATCAATTTATTCATACTTGTGAATAAGTATGGCTTGTGTTTGAATGCTTAGTCCATAGAGAGTGGGACTAATAAATGGTCTTGTTGGAGTATGTGTGACCTTGATGGAACAGGTGTGTCACTGTGTGAAATAGCTTTAAGGTCTCTTATGCTTAAGCTATGACCAACGTGTCACACACTTGTCTTCTTCTGCCTGCAGATGATTTAGAACTCTCAGACCTTTCTCCAGCATGATAAATGAGAGCATGTTGTAATGTTTCCTGCCATGATGATAATGGACTAATCTTCAAAACTGAAAGCCAGTCAGAAATTAATGTTTTCTTTTATAAGAATTAGTGTCTTCTGAGTTAATTTTATATCCAGCCACATTACTGAATTTGTTATCAGGTTTAGGACTTTCTCTGGGTGAATTTTGGGGATCATCTAAGTATACTATCATATCTGCAAATCATGATTTTTTTTCTCCTTTCCCTTTTGTACCCCAACTCCTCCCAGAGTCCCCCTTTAGTACCTTAAATACCTTTTTTTTTTAAATTTTGTCATATTCTTTAAAATTTATAAAATATTGTAACAATAAAAACGAGTAGTATAGCCGGGCGTGGTGGCTCACGCCTTTGATCCCAGCACTTGGGAGGCAGAGGCAGGCAGATTTCAGAGTTCGAGGCCAGCCTGGTCTACAGAGTGAGTCCAGGACAGCCAGGGCTATACAGAGAAACCCTGTCTCAAAAACACACACACACAAAAAAAAAATGAGTAGTATAAAAGTTGTTTGATATAAAACAATCAATTAAACAGTCTTATGTAAATACTTGTCTGTAGCAATACTGAAAATACATGTTTTTCTCAATATAAATTTAAATAACTGCAAACATATTAGCTGTATGTTTTAAAATAATACATCACTACTAGTATTATTTAAATGAACATAAATAAAGTTTTTTGTTTGTTTTGTTTTTAGTAGAGTTTAAAATCTTGGCTCTTACTTTGGTACAAGCCCAAAATAAGAACAATTTTTAGACATTGGAGTTCATTGGAATAAGACTGTACTTCAATGCCCCTCACATCACCAAAGGATTTTACCTCCCTAGTAGCTAAGAGTTGACAGTTCTGCTGTGCCAAGGAGTGAATTGTAGGCATGATTTTTGGACACAGATGTTGCGTTATGGTCAAAGCTATTTGATTGGAGTGATTGTCTTCAATCTCAGCCCACAGAGAATAGGCTACATTCATTTAATAAATGGTGTACGTATTAAGATGGTCTATCCAAAATGGTGTATGTATTGAGATGGTCTATCCATGAAGCCATTCACCAACTGTTTCAATGAACAATGGTTCTGCTTAGAGGGTGGAGCAGGCATTAGGTGAGAGTAAGAATCTGGTTCATTGGTTGTGGTTATTTTGAAAAGCATTCATCTCAGAGAAAGAGTAACTTATAAAGTTCTCTTGTTTAAAACTGATACAATAGTTACAAACATCAAGCAAAGCATTCTTATGTTGGTGTTTTCCCTCTATTATCCTTTGTAGGGCTAGATTTGTGGAAAGATATTGTGTAAATTTGATTTTGTCATGGAATATCTTGTTTTCTCCATCTATGGTAATTGAGAGTTTTGCTGGATATAGTAGCCTGGTCTGGCATTTGTGTTCTATTAGGGTCTGTATGACATCTGCCTAGGATCTTCTAGCTTTTATAGTCTCTGGTGAGAAGTCCGCCGTAATTCTGATAGGCCTGACTTTATACGTAACTTGATCTTTTTCCCTTACTGCTTTTAAAATTCTTTCTTTGTTTAGTGCATTTGGTGTTTTGATTATTATGTGATGGGAAGAATTTCTTTTCTGGTCCAATCTGTTTGGAGTTCTGTAGCCTTCTTGTATGTTCATAGGCATCACTTTCTTTAGGTTAGGGAAGTTTTCTTCTATAATTTTGTTGAAGATATTTACTTTAAGTTGGGAGTCTTCACTCTCTTTTATATCTATTATCCTTAGTTTTTGTCTTCTCATTGTGTCCTGGATTTCCTGAATGTTTTGGGTTAGAAGCTTTTTGCTTTTTGAATTTTCTTTGACTGCTGTGTCAATGTTTTCTATGGTATCTTCTGCAGCTGAGATTCTCTCTTCTATCTCTTGTATTCTGTTAGTGATGCTTGCTTCTATGACTCCTGATTTCTTTCCTAGGTTTTGTATCTCCAGAGTTGTCTCTCTTTGTAATTTCTTTATTGTTTCTATTTCCATTTTTAGATTCTGGATGGTTTTGTTCATTTCCTTCACCTGTTTGATTGTGTTTTCCTGTATTTCTTTAAGGGATTTTTGTGTTTCCTCTTTAAGTGCTTCTAGCTGTTATCCTGTGTTCTCCTGTATTTCTTTAAGGGAGTTATTTATGTCCTTCTTAATTTCCTCTATCATCATCATGAGAAGTGATTTTGGGTCGGAATCTTGCTGTTCCGGTGTGATGATGTGTCCAGGACTATCGTGGGAGAATTGGGTTCTGATGATGCCAAGTAACCTTGGTTTCTGTTGCTTATGTTCTTACTCTTGCCTCCTGCCATCAGGTTATCTCTAGTTCTACCTGCTCTGGCTGAATCTGACTGGGCCCTGTCCTTCCTGTGATCCTGTTTATGTCAGAACTCCTCACAGTCAAGCTGTCTTTGTGATCCTGTGATTCTGGGAACCTGGGATCCTGGGATCCTGGGACCCTGGGCTAATTAGAGCACCTTGGAGTACAGCTTCCTCTGGGAATTATGAGACTTGCTGCAGAGTTTGAGCCCAAGGTCTGCTCAGGGTACCAGCCTAGTCAGACCGGAAGGAACCAGTGTCACTGATCTGGTGGAGTTCCTTTGTGCCTGAATCCTACTGGTCCCAGTTATTCCCTGTGTTGGAACAGATGAGTCCTCCTCACCTCTCATCCTCTGATCCTGGGTGTGTCAGAGCGCCTGGAAGTGGAGCTTCCTCTGGGTGTTGTGGGACTGGTTGCAGAATTTGTGCCCAAGCTCTGTTCAGGGCACTGGCCAAAACAGACCAGGCATAACCCGTGCCACTGGGCTGGTAGAATTCCTGCATGCCTGGGTCCTGCTGGTCCCAGTTACTCCCTGTGTTGAGACAAATGTTGTGTCCTCTTTAGCTCTAATCCTTAGGATCTGGGGCTTATCAGAGCCCCTGGGAGTGGAGATTCCAAATCATGATATTTTGACTTCTTCCTTTCAAACTTGTATCCCTTTTACTTTCTTTTCTTGTCTAATTACTCTGACTAGGACTTTTAGTGTTATATTGAATACGTAGGGAGAGAGTAATCAGCCTTGTCTAATCCATGATTTTAATCGGATTGCTTCAAGTTTCTGACCATTTCATTTGATGTTGGCTACTAGTTTGTTGTAATTCAAACAAATCAGTAGCCTTCCTCTACTCAAAGGATAAACAGGCTGAGTAAGAAATTAGGGAAAGAACATCCTTCACAATAGCTACAAACAATATAAAATACCTTGGTGTGACTCTAATCAAGCAAGTGAAAGCTCTGTAGTACAAGAACATCAAGTGTCTGAAGAAAGAAATCAAAGAAAATCTCAGAAGATGTAAAGATCTCCCATGCTCATGGGTTGGCAGGATTAATATAGTAAAGCTTCTGTAAGGCAAAGGACACTGTCAATAGGATAAAATAGTAACCAACAGATTGGGAAAAGTTCTTTACCAACCCTACATTTGATAAATGGCTTATATCTAATATATACAAGAACTTAAGAAGTTAGACTCCAGAAAACTAAATAACCCTATGAAAAAATGTGGTACAGAGCTAAACAAAGAATTCTCAACTGAGGAACACCTATGGCTGAAAAGCAACTAAAGAATGTTCACCATCCTTAGTCATCATGGAAATGCAACTCAAAACAACCCTGAGATTCCACCTCACACCAGTCAGAACAGCTAGGATCAAAAACTCAGGTGACTGCAGATGCTGACAAGGAAGTGAAGAAAGAGAAACACTCCTCCATTGTTGGTAGAATTGCAAGCTTGTACAATCACTCTGGAAATGAGTCTGGTGGTTTCTCAGAAAATTAGACATAGCTGAGGACCCAGCTATACCACTCCTGTGTATACACCCAGAAGATGCTCCAACATATAACAAGGACATACACTCCACTATGTTCATAGCAACCTTATTTATAATAGCAAGAAGATGGAAAGAACCCAGATGTCCTTCAACAGAGGAATGAGTACAGAAAATGTGGTACAAGTATTACTCAGCTATTAAAAACAATGCCTTCACAAAATTCTTAGGCAAATGAATGGAACTAGAAAATATCTTGAGTGAAGTAATCCATTCACAAAGGATCACACATGGTATTCACTCACTAATAGTGGATATTAGCCCAAAAGCTCAGAATATTCAGAAAACAATTCACAGACCACATGAAGCTCAAGAAGAAGGAAGACAAAAGTGTGGATACTTAGGTCCTTCTTAAGAGGGGGAACAAAATACTCGCAAGAGGAAATATGGAGACAAACTGTGGAATAGAGACTGAAGGAAAGGTCATCTATCCAGAGACTGCCCCACCTGGTGATCCATCCCAGATAGAGTCACCAAACCCAGACACTATTGTAGATGCCAAGAAGTGCATGCTGACAGGAACCTGATATAGCTGCCTCCTGAGAAGCTCTGTCAGAGCCTGACAAATACTGAGCTGGATACTCAAAGCCACACATTGGACTGTGTGCAGGGTCCCCAATGGAGGAGTCAGAGAAAGGATTGAAGGAGCTGAAGGGGTTTACAACCCTATAGGAAGAACAACAATATCAACCAACCAGATCCCCCGAGAGTTCCCAGGGACTAAGCCACCAACCAATGAATACACAGGGAGGGACCCATGGCTCATGCTGCATATGTAGCAGAGGATGGCCTTGTCAGGTATCAATGAGAAGAACGGCCCTTGGTCCTGTGAAGGCTCTATGATGGAGTGTAGGGGAATGCTACAATAGGCAGGAAGGAATGGGTGGGTGGAGGAACACCTCATAGAGTCAGGGAGATGGTGGATGGGATAGAGGTTGTCCTGGGAAAACTGGGAAAGGTGATAACATTTGAAATATAAATAAAGAAAACATCCTATAAAAAAAAGAATTAGTGTAGTCATGCTGTTTCTTCGTAGCAATAAAATTCTAAGACACATGTTGGTACCAGAGACTGGAGTATTGCTATGATAGGCCTGATGATACTCTTATTTGGAGAAATGTGGATTTGAAAACTTTTTGGGTTAGGAAAGTAATGGAATGCTTTAAGGGTTGCTTAATGGGACATACTAGTACAATCATGAAAGATGGTTGTGCTAAAGGTGATTTGAATTGTGGGGGTCTGAGTGTTATTTGAAATGTGGGGGGGCTGACTCAAGAGGTTTCAGAGGAGAATTTCAGTATGTTGCCTATAGATCACTCTTGTGATATTCTGATGAAGAATTTAGTTCCTTTTTTGCCCTTGTTTAAAGAATCTGCCTGAAATTAAAGTGAAGAGATTTAGATTAATTGCATTAGCACATTAGCAAAGGCGATCTCAGATGAGCATAGTATAAACTTTGTTTGTGGTTACTACTGTTGTTCACTTTTATAAGAATGTTTTAATGAAAGGGAGGAAGCTGATCAAGGTAAAGTACAAAGTGTACAGATTGAGGAGGAAAGGGGTAGCAAAAGTTGGGATGGAGCTATGTCCCATGTTCAAGGAGATAAACGGATAAAGAAAATGGTGACCTCAGGAGAAAACCAAACCCATCTTAGCTTCTCTCTTGTGAAAAAAAAAATTAAAAAACAACTTAGGTCCAGACATGGTGATACATGCCTTTAATCCCAGCACTCCAGATATGAAAGCACACAGATCTCTAAGCTGAAAGTCAGCCTGGAGCACAGAGTAAGTTTCAGGACAGCCAATCTTAGGCAGTGAAGGAAAGTTTTGGAAACAGAAAACAGCAGAAGATATAATTTAAAGAGGGGACCATGATCCATTCACAGCAGTCATTAGATCTCAGCAGCTTCAGTCATGTGATTCTGGCTTCAGAGTCAAGGACGGAAAAAAGGAGTTACAGAATCTCCCTTCAGGACTAAGTAAAGCCATTGAGGGCAGACATGTGACAAGGATCTCTCTGTATGGAGATCTAGAGTAGCCAATGCATATAGCTGTGAAGGCAAAGCCTGGACTGCCTTAGAGACCCCAAGAGTTTAGAGGTGCCAGAGCCCTAGGATACCCGCTAAGGAAAGCTGTTAACAGGGAGTCAAACCATCCAAAAAGGAAGAAGTATGCTATAGTCAACAAAGGTGAAAGGAGTTGGAGATCTGAAGAGACTTTGACATCAGACATGGAGATACAGGGTTTGGAGTTTGTCCAGTTGGTTTTTGATCTTGCTTTGGTCCAGTATTTCCTCACTATGTTCCCTTCTATACATACTGGAAATGTAACTATATCCTTGTCATGCTATGTTGGAAGTATATGATATACTTTTTTATTTTAATTTTATAGGAATTACATTTAAGAGATTGTATGCCTCTTAGAAAAGACTAAACTTTGTGTTTTAGACATTGATGAGATTCTGATATACTATTAGACTTTTGAAGTTGGACTAAATATATTATATTATAGCTACTAGCCCATAGGAAGCAGGGAATAGAATGTGGTGGCTTAACTAGGTATGACCCCAATAGACTCAGGATTGGAATGCTGGGCCATTAGGGAGAGGAAGTCTAGGACGTGTGGCCTTGTTGGAGGAACTGTCACTGTTGGCACAGGCTTTGAGGTCTCCTATGCTTGAGCTATGCCGTGTAACACATAGTAGCCTTTGTCTGCCTGTAGATCAAGATATAGAACCATCATCTCCTTCTCCAGCTTAATATCTGCCTGCATCCTGCTATGATTCTTGTCATAATGATAATAGACTAAACCTCCAAAACTTTAAGGTAGTCTCAATTAAATGTTGTCCTTTATAAGAGTTGCTTTGCTAATGGTGTCTCTTCACAGCAATAAGATCCTATGACAACCCAAAACTATTCAGTTGTTTAAATCTCCAACAAAGTCATTTTTTATAAGTGTGCCCAAGTCTACTATGCACTAAGAATTGCATTCAAACCTGCTTCAAAGTTTCTTGATTCAAAACCTCTGTGAAAGCAATCTAGGTAACAATTGATGAAGGTTCAGCCAATTGTTCTGACTGTGGAAGCCTCAGCATTCCAGTAGGTAGTACAGGAGGGAATATAGGCTGAGGCTAGGTCACAGCCATGAGCCCACCCATCCCCCACTCGGTAATGCTCTAGTCTCTGAGCCAGAATACCCATGAGTCGAAGGAGCTCTGTATTAACATTTATCTTATATGGTTTTACTTGCTAGTCTTCCACTTGATTTCTTTAGTCTCTTAAAGAGTGATACAATTTTACTTGACTATGATGCTTCCAAAATTGGTCCTTCTAGAAGTTCTTACTAAATCTAACTAAGTACATAGAGGAAAAGAGAAATTTACTAGTCTTCATAGAGACTGACTGTTCTGGCTGACTCTATTCAGCTAATTTACTGGGTGGACTGACAGTACCTTCTTTCCATAAAAGTAATACTGTGTTCTCTTTCTCTATCTACATCGTTCTGCTGTCGCAGCATGGTCTTTTCTTAAACAAAATTCAGATGTTCTCATCCATATCTAACTATCTGTTATTTCAGAAGAACTCAGCTTAACACATGATAGCACAAATTAAAACTAGTAATAAGACCTTGAAATAAGAGATGCTTCTACAAAATTATTATGCTATAAATATATTAGAAAGTATTTAATTGAATGATATAGATAATAAGAAACTATAAAAGCAAAAGAAAAATTATGAAATCCAAAAGTTATAATAGTGCTCTCATCAGTTGAAAGGTGTTAGCTCCTTTTTTTGAAATGTTCAGTGAAATAGGCTGAACTTCAGAATTATAACGGAGATGTGCCTCTACAGTGAGATGTGCAAAACCTCTAGTTTTCAAAGTGATGAGCAAAAGTGAGACTATTTGCGTATCAACACAGGACCCTTCATATACTTACTCTAACTTTTCAGACTTTCTACCAAACAACTGGTATAAATTGAAGCTGAAAATAGCTTTGCTCTCGCTGTTGGGTAAGCGAGCATGCTGCCTTAGGTTCCAGGATTCCTTAGGATACTCCTCGCCATCTGTCCCTTTGAAAGCACTCTCGCACAGCCAAACTAAGCCCAGTGGTGCTCTGCAATGCAACTGTTCTACCTGCTTTTCATAAAACTAACAAGGTACATGAGATAAAAAGAGGCAACTTCATAAGGAATCTAGTTAATGTTGTAACCAGAAACTAACCTAGCATCAGCATTATCATACCCAAAGATCTGGAGCCCAATGTCACCCATTCCTTCAGTAGAAAATTTAATTATTTAATTATTTTAAAAAATTAGTGAAAATATCACCTGAATTAATAATATTTTATTGTAATGGTATCTCCTGAAAACCTCACAAGATAAATTTCTCAGTAGGAAATTCTAGAAACTGTGTCTATAGGTTTACCAGTAATTTCTATATAGTAGTAAAATTTAAAAATTAAATATATCTGAAAGTCTGTATGTAATTTCTACCAATAACCAACCAATCCATATAAATCTGTCTATACATATGGATATCTATATTTCTAAAGTTGCAAACAACAAGATTTACAATAATTTGATAGAATTTTGCTACGGCATAATATGTCTGTGCTAATAGTGCAATGTTTGATATATAATGCAAAAAATTTATAGTTAAGACTTCAAAACATGAACCATTGAATAAAATAGTGTTATTTACTTTTGGAATGAGGGCACAGTTTTGACTGATGTATATAGGCTGTTCTGTGAAAAACAAAATAATCTTCAAGCTACATACACATGGCAAATGTTCACAGTTAGCACTGTGAGAAAACCCGTGGTCATTTCTAATAAATAATGTGTGAAAATCAATAGAACAGTTCCACAAACACCTCCTACTCATCC
>JADRCD010216438.1:773-17938 GCA_019843815.1 Montemys delectorum
GAGGAGGAGGAGGAAGAGGAGGAGGAGGAGGAGGAGGAGGAGGAGGAGGAGGAGGAGGAGGAGGAGGAGGAGGAGGAGAAGAAGCAGCAGCTTATATGAAAAGAATGGCAATGTATTTAATTTGCTTGAGAAAGAATGGAAGCCAGTGTAAGGGGCTATACAAGGCTGAAGTAGAAGGAGAGGCCGGCCCAAGTCTTTAGTACTCCTGTTTTCCCCAATGTTTTAGAGAGGAGACTTGTCCCTCAGCTTCCCCCATGTGACACAAACCTCTGGTTGAGGGACAGCTCACGTTGAGACAATCTCTTCTGTAAACCTTTCTGTAAACCTCCCAGGCTGTAGTAATACCCTTGCCTCTTCTTTTGAGGCTGAGAGAAGAACGCCAGACACATCGTCATAGCTCCACGTTCCCCCATACCCCACCACATTTCTGTAATCTGCCTCATTTTAAAATTATCCTCACATTGTCAGATGGCAAGGAAGAGGTGCCGTTCAAGACTTCATGTTGAGCCTACGAGGCTGATGCAGCCCTCCTTGGCCAGGCATGGATGCTACCATGCACACCTTTGGACACCATCTCTACCGTTCAGTCTTTCAGCTAGTGATTTTATTAGTGGATTTCAGTAGATTGACAGTGTTCTAGGACCTTGGCAAGTACAGGGAATTGACTGTGCTACCCAGTCCCTCCCTACTTGGAATGTGAGGTCCCTTGGCTGGCTGTCTATTGCTCTTTTAACTCAAAAAAGTCTAAGATGAAAATGGCAAGGTGTCTTAGTTGGCAAGAAGTGCTTGGCAGTGTGGGTTGGCTAATCTTGGTTGTTGACTACATCTGGAACTAAAACCTAAGTAGCTGGGCACACCTGTAAGGGATTTCTATTCTTATTATGATTTGAAATGGAAGACCTACCCTAAACCTGGACCGCACCTTCTGTTGGCAGACTACACCATAAAAGGACAGGGAACAGGGGAGCTTTTGCTTTTTGCCTGCTTGCCCTCTCTCTTCCTGGAAAGTTTTTCTACTCTATTGCTGAAGCTTTCCTTCACTGGTGTTAGACGCTATTTCGTCAAGATTCAACAAAGACTGATGAAAACCGGCATCCCACTCGGCCCTCCCTTGGATTCCGGCACCAGACTGAGACTGCTGGGACGTGCAATCTCATGGACTGTATCGAGAGACAGCTGTTGTTAGAGTACCCAGGCCACAGCCTGTAAATCCCTCTAATATATCACCTTTTGATATACAATTCTGTCCGTTCTGTTCCTTTAGAGAGCCTGTCTTAATACACCCCACAAGCCGAGTTGAAATCTTGACAAAGTAGGTTCTAACACCGGTGAAGGAACGCCTCAGGGACAGCCCTGGAACTCGCACAAAGGGAAAAGGAGAGAAAGGAGACAACTACCTCCATACCAGTATCCTCTGACCTCCATTTGACCAATGTGGCGTGCACATTACCTCTCTCTCTCTCTCTCTCTCTCTCTCTCACACACACACACACACACACACACACACACACAGACACACACACCACTGATAATAGTAAATTTTAAAAAGGAGGAAATTCTGCAGTGCCTTCTGCATAGACCAGGAGGTAGATCCCAGTGCTCCTTCTTGTATAGCCCCACCAAGGGCACGCAGGTCTCCATCTCTTCGCTCATGACATTCTCATGCAGAGCTGGTCCACTCACTGTCTTCTAGGATGCTCAGAGAGTGAATGGGGGCTCTGTCATCTTAATTATGGAGCAGGCTGCTCCTTTAAAAGCTGCCCGTGGCTATTTCTGCATTCTGGGTTGTACAGCAGAATTTATCTTCAGGGGAGAATTGTTTCTCTCATTCTCTCTCTCTCTCTCTCTCTCTCTCTCTCTCTCTCTCTCTCAATTTGGGAAAACACTGTAGTATACTAAGAAAACGCCCAAAGCCTGATATGAAAAAGAAAGATAGAACAACGTGAAGCCAGTGTTAACATCAAGCCCTTGGGTGGCCCAAAAACGCCCATGGAGAGACAGCCCCGCCATCTTACTTAAAAAGTCTTCTCTGTTCTTCCCTGGGAAAGCAGAAGCCGGAGGCTATGGACGAAGCCACAGATGAAGGGTCAGGATGAAAATGAATGCACCCAGCCATTAGACAATCACTGGCCAGGACTGGGACGGCCATAACCAGTGTTCACTTGGGCCCGTCGGTCTCTCACTGCTTCTTCTACAATGTTACTGTGACCTGTCTGTTCACCACCACCCCTGCCCCGCCTCACAAGAGCAGCTATGAACACTGAAAAAAGAAGGTATGTTATGCTTTGGGGTGAACCAGAGCACATTTGTAGAGAATAGGTGAGGAAAGCGTTCATGCCAGAGCAGTGGCAACGGAAGGCAACACTGGCATGGCAGGTCTGTGCTCCCAGGGTCCTTAAAGAAAGAATTTCCTGTCATTCACAGCACAGAAGCACACACCGCTTTATTTGTTCAATAAAAACCTTACCCTGGAAAACTGGGCACTGTGTCGATCTCAGTGGCTCTAGGGATCAAACTCAGGCCTTGGACATGGTAGGCAAGTGTTCTGTCCCTAAAGATACACCACAGTCCCTAAAGATTTTTTTTATATCTTCGGCTTACATTTATCAGTTTAGCAATGAGTGACACTCTGGGTGCATTGAACATGCACTGAAAACGTTTGACAAGAGACTGAATGCTTAAGCAATGGAAGGAAGTAAAGAAATAGGTTTTTGTCTTGGGGCCGTATTCTTCCTAGCAGGCTTGCATCCGGTCATGCTGTGTTTTCCTTATACCTACTTTTTATAGGAAGCCTTCAGAAGCTGGAGATGATGCTGATCAGAAAGAGAACATTCCCCATCCTTAATCTTGAGAGTGTAGTGCTGGGCTTAAAAACAGGAGGCGGGGCTGGTTGGCTAATTAGCATAGGAAATCTTAGACCTCATATGGAGTCCCACAGGTAAGCCTCCAGGCTGCCTTAAGTCACGTCCATGGCCACAGCGGGACATTAGGCTAGGAGGCTACCTTCCCACTTGCTCCTGACTTTCAGTCTCTTAGCAGGCTGACTATTCCAAAGAGACTGAAGGCAACAAGCAAGCAACTCTGCAGGGAGTGGTCAGGAGACTTCTCCATGACAGGGGGGCTCTGGGCCTCCTCAGAAGTCAGAGAGAAAACAGCAGGCCTGTACAGGCTTCTAGGCCAGAGGCCATCGGGAGCCCAAGGTCAAAGAGCCTTCCGTTTCTGAGTGTTCATTCAGCACAAAGACACTGCTCCTCAGAGGTGCCTCTCTCACAAAGAAACCCAAAAACTTTGACGTTGCAGCTTTGACCCCTGTGAACTTCCTTCTCCCTTGGCTCACTTTTGTTCTTCAGAAGTCATTGGATTTTGTCCTATGAAGCACAAAAGTTTCCCCCTTCCTCACAGCAGCTGAGAAGGTAAGGTCGCAGGAAATCCCAACATGCACAGAGACGCCCAGGTATGCCCCGCACTAAAAAAAAAAAAAAAAAAAAAAAAAAAAAAAAGGAAGGCCACCGTCTTCAGCGCAGTGTGCTAGGGGCCTGCAAGCGGATGCGTGCCTGCGTTGCCAGTGAGCAGGCCTGCAGGCATGTGAAAGGAAGCAGGCAACAGGGCACTACTGGGAATTCTCAAGCTCCGCTGTTTACTATTTTAACTGCTTCTGCAAAAGAAGATGAGGCAGAGAGGCCATGGCCGCGAGTTGCCTAAGACTGCTCCTAGCGCAAAGACTTGACAGGAAAAGGGAAATTACAGAATTAATGATGAAATAAGAGAAAGATCAAAAGGGAAACAGAACAACCTGGGATTGAGAATAAATGTGTTTACACTCTCAGTCCAACCGGCTGCAGAAGACAAGGGGCACAGGACGCAGGAGAGACACCAAGGTGAGCACGTCCGTCCGGAGTGCTTTAATCTTGGGGGGACAAAGGCAACAAAGCGCTGGTGAGCACACACAGAGGTTCCCTCTTGGTGAGGAAATTATATTTAGACTCTGTGTTATTCAAATGAGCACTCTTGTGGTAGTGCACATAAAAGGGGAAAAATTGACTTTCTAATACATTTGGCACTGCTCTTTGGGTTTCCAAGATATAAACATGAAAATATCAAGGCGTGGATTGGGGATATATATAGCTCAGAGTCTAGCATGTGCGAATGTCTGGGTTAGAGACCTAATACTGACTCCATGTGTGCAATCCAGGTGTGATAGCACAGTTTTTGAGAGGCGGAGACAGGAGAACCAGAAGTTCAAGGCCAGCCTGAGCTATAAAGTAAACCCTACCTCGGATAAACCCCAATAACCGCGTAAGCTTGATGGCCCAGATTCTACCCTGGAACCCACACCACGGTGGAACGAGATAACAGATTCCACAAAATTGCCTTCTGGCCTCCATGTGCACTCTGTGGTAGGCATGAAGTCACACACGCGCATCACATGCACATGGCAATACTAATTAATATTTTTAAAGTGACCTTGAATTTACATTATTCTTAACCCTTTATCTATACATGTTGGCAAAAGAGACTATGGTGTTTATGCTTATGGCCTTATTGATGATCACGGCCGGGACACAGCATTCTGGGCCTATTACAACCTTCAGATCCTTCTGCAACACTGCATACACCGGGTGTGCTGGGGTGTGCTTGCCTATTAGCCAGCGCAAGAGAGACAGAGGATCAGAAGTTCAAGGTCATGTTCATCTGTGTGGTACTTTCAAGGCGAGTGTGGGATACATGGAGAAATGGCTCAGTGGGCCAGAGCTTTGAATTCAAATGCCCAGGCCTGTTGCAGGAATTATTAAAAAAAAAAAAAAAAAAAAAAAAATGAATCCACCCCGTAAACTTTCCCGCAGGGCCATGTTCTTGAGCCGGTGCCATCCCGTGCATCACCATGTCCCGGCAGGCTCTTGCGATCTTCTCCCAGCTGTTTACAACATCTCGCTCACAGGCAACTCTTTACTCACCCCCACAATCATTCATCTAGATAGCGCCTAGGACCCAATAAGTAAAGCATGACTCTTAAGGCCTCACTATCCAATCAGATCTATATAATAATAAAATCACAATTTGCAAGATGCCAATACAATAATTTCAGAACCAAATAATAAAGACACTATTCTAACCCAATTAATCTATTTTGTAAAAACCTTTGCTTGGTTGTATAGCCACACGGGGTCTGGCTTGTCCTCATCCTCTGACTCCATGATGAAGTTTCTCTCCTCCTGCTCCTGACCTTTTTTTTTTTTTTTTTTTTTTTTTTTTTTGCCTCCAACTCTAGCTCTGCCTCTCTATTCTTGTCCAATCACAGGCCTGTCACTGCCCTAATGTGACTGGACAGAGAAAGTGCTGCAGCACAGGCCCCACTTAAAAGTCAGGAGAGGCCACACGTTCCTGTCACCCCAGAACTGAGGCAGGGTTAGGGATCATGTGGTCCTAGCTGACCAGACAACTTGGTTTCAGCATGAGATCTTATTCCAAGGAAACAAGGGAAGCAATCACATAGGGCATCCAATGTCCTCCTCTGGCCTGGGCGCGTGTGGTGGCATAAGCATCTGCACAACACACATGAGTATGTACCACGTACACCACATACACACATAATAGGTCACACTCATGTGCATGTGTGTGTATAAGATAAGAATATGAATAAGAATGTGGTAAATTTTGAAGAAAGACTATTTACTAGGGGAACAATAACATCTAAATGCTAGCAGAAATTTATCTGCAGCATTACTAATCAACCAAAGATTACTAATGTGTAAGGCCAATATTTAGATTTATTCTCTTTTTTTTTTGAGTAAAGAGAAATAAGACACTAATCTAAAGCACTAAAAGAAAACAAAGAAGGGGTTTTGTTTGTTTGTTTGTTTTTTGTTTTGTTTTGTTTTAAGAATTGTTGCTACTGTGGCATAACCTGAAAGAGAAACGCTGCCTAATTTCTGTTGCTAATAGTAACAGAGCTCGGTGCTATTGGGGGAAGCGTAAGTGTGCCCAAAACAACCAGTCACTTCCAACCAGACCGATGCACACTCTTGAAAATCATGCTGTTCTCACAGAAGGGAAATTTCCACTTTCAGAAGCATGTTCAGCCTGGGAGATGGGTCAGCCAGTAAAGCACTTGCCAAGAACGCTTGAAGACAAACTGTGATTCCCCAGGAGGCACACAAAACGCTAGATGCCGGCTGGTGAGATAGATGCTCACTAGGTCCGTGTGCTTCATGCCAAAACAGGTGACCTAAGTTCTATACCCGGGGCCCATGTGTGACAACTAACTCCTTCAAGTTACACACACACACACACACACACACACACAACACACACACATACACACTATGGCAAGAGTGAGTATACACCACACACAAACACACACACACATACCATGGCATGAGTAAGTGCACACATGCACACACCACACACACATGTACACACACACACACACACGCACACCATGGCATGAGTAAGTGCACACATACACATACCACACACACACACACCATGGCATGAGTAAGTGTACACATGCACACACCACACACACATACACACCACGGCATGAGTAAGTGTACACATGCACACACCACACACACACACACACACACATACACATACACATACACACACACACACACACACACACACACCATGGCGTGAGTGAGTCCACACACATACATACACACACAAGTATTCATCAGAAAAAAAAAACAATTCTGAATAAAGATCCATTTCCAATGCTTGAATCTCCTAGAAATTAACAACAAAATCCAATGCCCAGAAATGGCTACCCTCAAGCCTTTTCCGCTAAATCTGAGCCCCCGCCCCCCCCAAAAAGTTACCTTTATAAGATTACCCCAAACTACCAGGTCATGGTTTGATATAAAACCAAGCTAGACACAGTGCGACGTGCCACCTCCACAAGTGTGAAGTGCCACCTCCGCCTGTGGAGACCGTGTGAGCATCTACCTTCTGTGATTGGTTACATCTTGTGTCGACGGACGTAGCAGTGAAGACGACATCGCTGGATTTCTCACTAGGGACCTGTTTACATTTGTACTGTCAATTCTAATAGGTTTTTATTGGATTAAATTCTTCTCCCCTCATTAGGGCTGTGATTGCCTGTCCTTGAGTGTGATGTGCTTCAATTCCCACAGGGTCCCTTCGCCATCTTATACACTGCTCTGCAGAGATCAAGAAGGCGGCTCAGTAAAATGTGGGCATAACCCAGAAATGGTGGTTTAGATACTGTTATGGCTTATTTGGGAAATGTCCCAGATAGGTCCTCGTGTTTGAACACAAGCAGCACTGTTTGAGAAGATTATGGAACCTTTAGCAAGGGGAGTCTTGCTGAAGGAGGTACATCATTGGGGGGATAGACCTTGAGGTTTAATAGCCTGCCCCGCTTCCTGTTCACTCTCTGATACAACGTGACAAGCTGATCTGGTGCTCACACCTTCCTGGAGCCTATCACTCTGAAACACTGAGTCAAAGTAAATACTTTTCCCCAGGGTTGCTCAGGGTTGAAATCCCATTCAAAAACTGCAGTAACTTAACCATTCTGTCATGGGCAAGTTCCAACAACCATGTTGACCCACAGCCATCCGACCTTAGCATGGAAACATGGTCCTCCTACGAATTGCACCCGCAACAACAGAAAACATACAAGATGGCCAGAGCTCACAAACCTGGACAGCAATAACCCCTGAGTTATGGTTTGAGGTAAGACACATCACCACAGATACAGTAGAAGACACAGAAAACACATGGACATTGCAGAGGGCAGAAGGATCTCTGCTCCATGAGAAGAGGGAGCCTTCAGAAGGACACTCATGCTGCTGAGCACAATTCTGCTGAGCACATTGTATGCCTTGTCTCATTTAATAATTAACAACTCCATGAGGGGCAGGGCTTGTAGCTACTTCCCATGTGGAAGAAACTGGGGTTTGGAGAGGAATTCCCCCACATTCACACTCCAATGTGAGTAGGCCTCTATCTGGTGGCTTACATTTAATTCCTCTCTCTGACTCCTAGCAAGTAGATTCCAACATAGAGAGACTCAGAGCTCAAATACACTTCCCGACTGAACCAACTCTCAAGCATGTTCCTATTCTGGAATTGTCTCTTTGATAATTATATAAAGAAAAGAAAGTTTACTACCTAATCACTCAGGGCAAGACACAAACACCCTGTAACTCCTTGACCTTTAATCTCCAACCCAGTAGATAAAAGATATTCCATAAACTGTGTTGGAGGGGGAGGGGGAGTTCTTAACCATCACATCCCTGGTTTTTACCTGATCGCTTAGTCTGAACCTTAACATTTTAACATTTTTATACCTCTCCCTATTGCCCGAAATTTTGTAGCCTGGGCTTCTTATTGCCCTCCTTTAAGAATCTGAATCAGTTTTTTGTTTGTTTTTTGTTTGTTTGTTTGTTTTTTGGAGGGGAAACTGGGAAAGGAGTATTGACATGTAAATAAAGAAAATATCTAATTTAAAAAAAAAAAAAAAAAAAAAAGAACCTGAATCAGTGCTCTGGCCCTGAGGGCTATGTTGTTAAGTAGGTCCTAGAGTCCATCAAAGTGAGAATCTCTGTGATGGTTCATTCTGGTTGTCAACCTGATGTCAGCTAACATGCCTGTGAGGATGTTTCCAGAACATATTAACTGAAGGGGACACACCTGCTCTGAGTGTAGGCACCTCCCAGCAAGCAGTCGAGGATGGCTGATAGCCATCGTTGGACCACTCAAACCTTACACCATAAGCCAATCTAATAAATCTACTTTAATAGCATACCTACATTCTTTTAGTTCCGTTCCTCTAGAGAACCCTGCCTAATACCGTCCCTGACATGAATAACAAGCTTTGCAATTAGATGTCAATCAGTCATGATCTCTCTGTCTCCAGAGAAAATAGGAAGAGATTGCCTTGGGGTGGGAGGCCAGGAGAGAGGCCAGGATACAAAGAGAACTACCTTCTTGTTGCATTTTAATTTTTCTTCAAGAAACTTGAAGGCAATTGTACTTGTGGATCCAAAACCCTCCTCCTGATACTGGCAAACACTTAGCCTAATGAGAGAAACATGTGAATATAGAGTTCGTTTGTTTGCTTGCTAATATGTTTTATTTATAGAATTGAAGCTCAACGCAAGACAGGGAAGTAGTTTGTAGTAAGACCCACTACTGTCTGGTGGTCATCTGTTTCAAAGGCTTGTTTTCAACCTTCATGAAATCAAAGAGTATAATAGGATTACCCCTCCCTTCTTGTTCCCAGTCTCTCTCATCCCTCTTCTGCAGCATCCCAACTTTTCTGGGCAACCTATCTGTACTGTCTCTAGATGCATCCTTCTGGATTTTTCCTGTCCCTTACATCCCAGGAAGCCTTCTGTTCAAACAGTCCTTTTCCTGCCACTCACAGGCTCTCGGTTTGGTACCCAAGCTGTTTTCTGCTCACTGGCGTCTAGCCTCAAATTCCACTCTGCCACAGGAGTTAGCTCTGCGTCAGGCAGTAAATGGGCTCTTTACAAACCTAGCTTAATCTGAAGAACCATCCCTGTGAGCTGCCTTTCTGCAGACATTTTCCAAGGCGTTAGCAAACAGGCTGTATGCACTCGCTTGTACAACAGCAGATTGGCTGTTGTTTCTGTCACTCTGGGCGCTCACTGGGACGGCTCAAATTAACTAGCACGGTAAACCACAGGAGCCACAGAGAGACTTTTACAGACTTGAGGTTTCTGTTGCTGTTCTCTCCTCTTGTTTGTGAAATTTTAGCAACCAGGATCCACAGAGCACAGGGCCAAAGGGATGTGTGATGGCAGCAGCCAAAGAATGAGTTTGTTGGCTTGAGAGAGGCTTGAGTATGGGAAAATGAGGGACAGTTATCATTCCATCCCTCAGTTCTAATGGGGAGAAATGTAGTAGCTCTGTCTTCCATTCTAATTCTTATTGTATTTCATGTCCTGTACCTGCTGTGTGTGTGTGTGTGTGTGTGTGTGCGCGCGCACATGTGAGTGTGTGCATGTGAGTGTGTGTATATGTGAGTATATGCATGTGTGTGCATGCATGCAAGTGTGTGTTTATATGAGTGTGTGCATGTATGCATGTGTGTACATGTGTGTGCATGTGAGTGTATGTATGTGTGTGTGTGTGTGTGCGCGCATGTGAGTGTGTGCATGTATGTGTGTGCATGTGAGTGTGTGTATATGTGAGTATATGCATGTGTGTGCATGCATGCAAGTGTGTGTTTATATGAGTGTGTGCATGTATGCATGTGTGTACATGTGTGTGCATGTGAGTGTGTGTGTGTGTGTGTGTGTGTGTGTGTGTGTGTGTGATTTTAGAGACAGAATTTCTTATTGACTTGCCAAGTAAAACAGGTGCCTAGTCAGGGAGCCACTCTGCCTTCCGGAGCTGGAGTTACAGGCAGGTGCCACCATCACCCACTTTCTTTCTCCCCTGGGTTCTGGGAGTCAGACTTGTGGGCTTACCAAGTTAACTATGTTTCTAACATCTATGTTCGCCACCTTTTTTCCCTTGTGTACAGTTTAGGGCATAATTTGTTTTATAAGGTCTTTTTTTTTTTTCAAGAGCTTGTTGTCAATGGCAAACTCTCACCTGGTCTGTTCTATGCACCAAGTCTCCAAACAACTTTGAAACACTATGCCAAAATGTTTCAGGCAGGCAGTGTGGCGATATCACAGCAGATGACCCAGGACTTCACTCAGATAACTGGTTTACCTGCATTTGGGGAGAGTGTGCCTTTCTTTCACTAGGATAACAGTCATTTCCCAACCGAGGAGATAAGGACTCATAACAGAATATGGAAAACTCCATTCTCCTGGCCCTTTTTGTAAGGTGGAGCATAACCACGGTGTATCTTTGGTATGGGGGTGGGGTGGGGGGAGTGAAAAACAAGAAGACATAGTAGAAAAAACATCTAGCACTAGCAATAGCCATATTGTGGTGATGGGGAGTCATTTATATGATAGTACAACAATCAAGGCGCACACACACACACACACACACACACACACAGGGGGGAGGATCAGCATCTCCGGTGGACATTTTGGTTACAGTCCAGTCTTTCACTGCCCAATAGAGTATCCATCGGCCATAGATAACTGTTGAACTTTACATTAATTCTAATTAAAAATTCAGTTCCTTAATTGCACTGGCCACGGTTCAGGTGCTAATGGCCACATTTGGTCACTGCCCACCGTGTTGGACACAGCAGCTGATAACATCTCAATCATCACAGGAGGATCCGCTACACTTCCCACCTATAACGCGTTCCAGTCTAATGAGGCTACCTGACCTGTAGCTTCAATGGGGAGCCTTTCTCAAGGCAAAGGAGAAAGCTTTAAAAAGCTGCATGATAGAGAAAGAGAATCCACATGACCCAAGAGATGCAGCCAGACAGCCCAACCACAGCTTCCAACAAGAGCACGGAGACTCTCCACACGAACCCTCACAGAGTACGGAGATGCCAGAGATTGGAGCATCTCCTGCCAAAACTGACAGCTCCTTTCCCACGGCCTGAGGGTTCACTGGGGAGTTACAAGAAGCAGAGCAAGTTCCTCATCCAAATTAAAATGCAGGAAGAGGGTAGTCTTAGTACCCAGGGCCTGGGAAGCCAAGACTGCCAACATGATTACATAATTGAACTGTCTCACCTTGCCCAGTCAAGTTAGATTCCAAGGAGGGTAATTAATCTTCCCACTGCCTGTTATTCCCTGCCCTGCTCATGCTCTGCCCCGCTCAAAGTCAAGTTTCCCAAGAGAAGAAAAGGGGGGTGGGGGGAAGGAGAATTATCCAGGTAGTAAAACTGCAGTGCAGACCAGGGAAAGTTTAATATGATCTTTGTGAAATCCGGGCACAAAGGCAGGATTAACACTGTAATTGTATGGAAATACGTATGTAAATATCAGAGAAACAAAAATCACTTTTTTTTCCCCAAGAAACTCTCAGTCATCGTGACACTGCAAACTCAGATAGAAAACAAACAAGGTTGGCGACAAGGAAGAAAGGCAGGTGGACATTCCAGCCTCGTGTGGTCTCACATTATTCATTAGCCAAAAGCAAATCCAAGGTGGGCGAAGGGTGTGGTGGTCCATCCTGGTGTTGAAATGGGGCTCATTCACTCAACAAATATTTACTATGCACCTTCAACGCCAGGCACTCCCTATCCAGGAGCATGGGATCTACCTGAGCAAGGGAAGTCGCCCTTGAACTGGTGGAGCTTGAGTTTCTAAGGTCAACGACTGGATTTGGTCCCAGGGTGACTTAGGGGCCCATTTCAAAGATGCAACTACTCGCCGCAAAGCGATGGTCTGACTCCTCCGAAATCGTATTCACAACTACAATCCCGAAGGAAGGGCCAGAACCACGAAAATTAAAAACCTAATTTTGTACAAAAAGGAAAGGAGTAACTTTCTAGCCAAACTCCACCTGCTTCCATGGTGCTCCACAAAGTCACGGGCCACATCAAGGGCTTGGAGGGAGAGCGGATCCTTGGCAGCACAGCAAGGACGGTTGAGAAAGGCAAGGCAAACAAAAGCAGAAGGTATAAAAAAAATAATCTCACAGCATACCACCACCACCCCTAAGCACGTGTTTATGAACTGACGTGATATGGCCCAGAAAGTCTTAATACTACAATATTAAATTCCGTACACGGGAGAAGCAAAGACGGCACATTATAACAAAGACAGTTGGGTTCTGTGTTGTTGGTTTTCTGGTGCTTGCTAATGTTCTGGTTTTTAGCTTTGCTCACGTAGACGTTCTGTTCCTTTAAAGGGCTCCCTTCCTGCCAGACCGTTTTTCAACCAAAGTGCAATGCTGCCCCCTCGTGGCTGAATGCCGTGAGCGCGCATGCAGAAACCCAGCCTTCGCAAAGCCGACTCTTCCAGGATTTCATTTTGCCATTTTTCTGTCTTCCAAAGTGCAACTATTTCATCTTTAAAGATTCACTGCTCGGGGGTATTTCCTGGCTTACACGCTAATCAACACGTTATTTTCTTCTATAACAGGAACCGTGCTCTGGTTACTTAACGAGGGGGAATGGTGGCGGCTTTCTCCACTTTTTGCTTTATGAATTAAGTGATCTCCCCAGAGAAGCTCAGAAATCAGGCCTATTCCATGTAACCTTTAGAATCCTGACTGGGATTCTCACTGGGGAGGCGTTCACTGAGAGCGCCAGCTCAAGAAGATCAATGCCTGACAGACATCCCACTCCCAGACAAATGTATTTGATTTCAGTTCAACCTTCGATTCTCGTACCGGGAATCAACTGAAACCAAAAGCTCTGAAAATAGCAATGCAGGTGAAACACTGAGCTGTGGAAAGGCTCCTTCCCAGGTTGCACGAAAACAAAACTCCCAGCTTAGAGAACCGCACCCTGCACGGACAAGTGGAGGGCTTACTTCACCACGATCTGGGTCCAGTCACCACCCGGTCCCTGCATTAACAACCTGAGAACATGTGGAAATGCAAAGAGGGGCATCATCCAGAACTACTGAAGGCTAAAATCTGAGTCACACTTTTACCAAGGTCCCCCATGATTTACCGCACCCAAAACTTTGAAAGCCACTGAGTAATATTTAATAAGAGTTTTAACCTCAAGAAGATACTGTTATTCTGAGATTTTTCAAATATCACAAGGCTGCAGAATAACCACGGGGGGGGGAGGGAGAGAGAGAGAGAGAGACATTACTTTCCTTTGATTTCTATCAAATTAAAAAGATATTGCCTGGCAACCCAAGAGTCCAAACCATCAACAAAAGACATGATCACCACTTGGTAATTGATAATGATAGTTATTAATGGAATTTGCAACCTCAATGATAATACTTTTGAAAGTTCATATGTAAAAAATATAAACCAACTCATTCTGTGGTAACATTCACTGGATCTGAGGCTAGAGAGCCTGCAGATACCTGCAGAGCATTTTTTCCTTCAAAGAAAGGGACCTAACCAAACATAACCAAGATAGGGGACTGAGAAATAAGAAAGGCAGAGAGGGAGGGGAAGAAGAAGGGAAGGGGAGGGGAGATGAAAGGAGACAAGGGTACCAGAAAAGAGAAGGAGGAAGGAGAAGAAAAGATTCTAACTGACTGATACTCCCCTTTTGTTGTTCCCTGCTGGTCTGAGCCATGCCTCCTGCTCCCTCCCTTTCTTGGGCAGCCATTGTCTGCCTCTACCATTCCTTTACAAGCACTTGTCACTGGGTCCTGTTCCAGGCCTTGCCAAGCCCAGCTGCAATGCCAGCGCAGGTGACTGTCCGTGCCCAGGCTAGCAGGTTTGAGCCGTGCCAGACCCAACAGGTTCTATTTCCTTTATGGCCTGACTGAGCTGCAAGGGAGTGTGAGCCCGCAGAATGGAAAAGGTTGTGTTGTGCCTAAAGGAGGCCGAGCTATGTTGACAGAGGATAGGTTTCTGTGTGCTACCCATCTGCTCTGCCACCGCTCATCAGCGAGATGTGCAAAAAAAAAAAAAAAAAAAAAAAAAAAAAAAAAAAAAAAAAAAAAAAGAAACAGGCATTGAAAAGTTTCACACCCGTGCACAGAGAGGCAGCGCCCCTGCTTCTCCAGGCTGGGATCCCCAAAGAAACCTACCCTCCATGGCTTAATAACAGACTACCGTGAAAATCAAAACCTGCCCAGTCATCAAGAAAAACTAAGAGCAACAGCTGCAGGGAAAGGTCTAGAAGCGTGGGTGACTCTAGCAGAAGGGTTTTTTTGTTTTATTCAGGGGACAGATACTTGAGCCATGTCAAGTCTGTTTGTTCTGGAAGAAAAATCGAATATTACAGGGCATCCTTTAGCTTGATATAGAATTTCAATATATCTCTGAAAGTGGGCTCTAAGTCACCACCACCCACTGACAGCGAAGAGGCCTGGGAAGAGAATTTACCTGGGAGACACGGGCTCTTGGCATTTACAGCCTGCCTTACCACAAAGAGACACAAATTGCAAACTTAATGACAAAATGGTTTCAAAAAGAGGAGGGTTGGTTTTTTTTTTTTTTTTTTAATGAACTACAATAAATATAAATCAAACCAAATGTCCTCCCCAAGGTAGGATTAGAATTTTCCTGAATCAGCTAATGTCTTAGTCAACTCTCTCCCAGTTGTGTCTGGCTCCTGTCATCTTGAAACGCACTTTCTATCTCACCTTCATTGCTCCACGTGGGTAACTCATTTAAAATCAGTTCTAATCGCCATGTGACCTTCAAAGGACAGTTAAAAGGTAAACATTTCATCCTATACAATCGGCGTACTTCCAATACACACGCGGTAAATCCTAAGGATTAAAGTTGAGCAGACATTCATTTCTAAGCTGCAGACTTATTTACAGGAAGTCTTCCCTTTACTTTCTATTGTAAGCAAAGTAATTGTTCCCGCCCCCCACCCACCCACTGACCCCAGGATGTCTCCACCCCAATCCTTAGGACCTGGGAATCGGTTCTCAAACTCAGTGAACAGACTTTTGTGAGGGTTATAGACTGATACCGATCCGGGTGTCCTGGAGAACCTGACGAGGTAGGTCCATGAGGTCTGTTAATACCAAGTGCTTCTAAGACAGAGGCAGAAGAATGAAAAGGAGCCGATTCTAGAGGAAACAGGCTGGAGAGCTGTAGCTGCTGGATTGCAAGATGCACCGGTGAATGCCCATCCAAGGGATACAGGCATCTTCTAGAAGCTGGGAAGGCAACAGAAATGACCAACCTCTAGTGTGTTCACAGTCCTCTAGAGGTGGCCCAGTGACAATATAAGGCCTGTTTTAGGTCTCATTAAACGTTTATCTTTAATTACATTTATGTGACTAGAAGGGTGTGTGCGCATGACTTCGGTGCCCTCAGAGGCCAGGGGAGTGATGGGCTGTTGTGTGCTGGCACATGGGTGCTGTGAACCAAACTCGGGTCTCTGCAAAAGTAGTATGTGCTCCTGACCACTGAGCCAGCCTCGCAGCCTTCCAAGAGCCACTTTGGACCTCAGGCTGCAGAGGTGAAAAACACAGATCCAAGCTCTTCTAAGCCACTGGGGCAGCAGGAGTAACAGGGGCTGGGAGAAAGGGGGGCACGATGCACTCTAACAGTCAATGGGAAACTAGTACACTCTCCACGTCCTTTCTGAAGAGAACTGGGGTTTGAGAAGTGATAATATATAACGACCAGACACAAGTCATTGAAATTCTGGGGTAAGAAGAGAATCCAGTGAACTTTATAGCTACAAGTGCTGAGCGCTAGTAAAAGAACAAAGGACCCTGAACGTGTCTTCCTGGAGGAAACGTTATTAAGGATTTATCACAAACTATACAGAATGATGAACTATAGTTTTAGAAGGTGACTGGCGACGATTTTAATTGCTTCTAATGTCTTTGGATCATCATGATTTAACAAAATCACAGACAATTGGCACCGAAAGAGGCCTGAAAATGAGAGTTTGCTCCACTAACACGGACTTTGTGACCTGCATATCTTCCAGATGGAGCGGAACTTTTGGCTTATATGCGTATATGTACATGTGAGCGTACGAACGTAAAGGGGCATGGTATGCATATACACACATATCTATGTGGGACATGGTGTGCGCATAGACACACACATATATGGGAGATATGGTGTGCATGTACACACCTATAGAGAGAGACTCATCACATACCAATACAGAAGGCGATGAAAAATATAATGCAATGGAAAAGCCTTCATAGAATATGATTTCTCTCGCCTAAGAGTATAAGCCAAGCAGAATAGGGCTTGCAACAGGAAATCATGCCTTTGAACTGGCCTCTGAGGAATGCCTCTTCCAGGCTAGCTCAGCAAAGAGACTATAGTGGAACGCCCACCAACCAAGGGCCTGGACCACCATTCTCGTTTATAATCAAGACCCTGGACAGTCCACTGATGTCTTTATTCTGATATTTATAAGTGCAAATCTGGGTGCAGTAGTAGCTCAGGCCTTTAGTCCTGGCACGTGAGAGGCAGAGGCAGGCTAATCCCTGTGTTCAAGGCCAGCCTTGTCTACAGAGCAACTGTCAGGTCAGCCACTTTCTACCTTTAATCACTTGAAACAGAGTTTCTCACTAAGCTTGGGGCTAGGGTGGCAGTTAACAAGTCCTCAGATCCTACTCCCCCCATCCACACATACACACACACACACACACACACACACACACACACACACACAC